>JAEANM010023895.1:0-11268 GCA_017656035.1 Myanophis thanlyinensis
TCACCTTTTAAGTTGCATTTACTGAAATAAATGAACTTTTGCATGATATTCTAATTTTCTGAGTTTCACCTGTATATCCACAACTGAGCCCCAAATTTCCTATGTTAAGCAAAACAGTTGTTCAGTGATATTTGCTCCATTTTACAATCTTCCTTTCCTTGACTGTTAAGTGAATCACTCAGTTGTTGTTAAGCTGGTATCCCGGTTATTAAATGAATCTGGTTTCCCCATTGACTTTGCTTGTTAGAAGGTTGCAAATGATGATCACATGACCTCAGGTCATGTCTAGCTGCCAAGCATCCAAATGGCCACAGGGATCCTGAAGCAATTATAAATGTATAAAATGGTCACAATTCACTTTTTCAGTACCACTGTAACTTTCAACAGTCCCTAAATGAGTGATTATAAGTTGAGAACTCCCTGTAAACACTTGCATGGACTAGACTAGAGCACATTATTTTCAAAGATATAAACTGTTGTATATGCTTGATGTTTGTTTTCTTGGATGGGGGGAAATGTAAACTCGTAGTCTTCAAAGGTCATCTATAAGCCTCTGGCTCTTTTTTTCCTTTCCTTTCCTTTGCAGCAGAACAGTTTTTGTACCAATGTTTCAGGGAGGCTCATTTAAATAATATTCAAGCAAAGGAAGGGGGAAAAAAGACACAAGTGAACAAGCTGAGGCAACTTCATCTTTCCCATTTGTACAGCAGTCTTGAAAAGTTTATCAGACAATCTAAATGAAGTCTCCAAGGTGAGCATGATTCAAATGCTAGAGTGTGAAATTGACAATTTTAGAAGGAAGAAAAGATGACATAAAAGATGGCTGGGTTGGGCCGGATACTCTCTCTCAGCCCAACATACCTCATGTGGTAACTGTTGTTGTGGGGAAAATAGGAGGAGGAAGGTATGTTGGATATGTTTCCTACCTTGAGGTCCTTGTAAAAATAATAAAGACCAGAAATCAATCAATCAATCAATCAATCAATCAATCTTAAAATATTCCAAAATTGCATTAAAATATGCCCAGGAGTTCCATAATATAGGGCAAGTGATATTGGTGCTTCTAAGAGCCAATCACATCTAGTATAATAACATTGTGACCCTTTTTCAAAGCTGATGTCCTCCAAAGACATGTTGGACCTATACCTAGACAGCATTTTAAATGCATACGTAAAGAAATAACTTGGAGAAGGGTATGGAAATATAAGGAATATTTCTGGGATGTGTCTCTGCATATCTCAGAAAGAAAGCACGAAAGGATCAATACCAGATATTTATCTTTCTTCTGAGTTTAGTGAGATTATTTTAGTCATTCTCCAGAAATTGATGGATTAATATATTTCTTTGAATACACACCTTTTCATCTTCTGCTATCTTTATTGTCCCCAGATAATCATTAACTTACTAACAAAAGTCCATTCTATGATACTATAGGTGTTTGGTAATGACTACCACCCACGCTAACAAATACAACAAAGTGCTGGTGCTAAGATATGATTGCTGGTATTCTACATGCAATATGGTGAATTTCTACTTCCTGCCACTTTAGTACACAAGGATCCCTATGCCAACAGTCAAAGAAAACTTTCTGAGATGCAGCTACTTTATCACTTTGAGGGGAGATAATTAGGTTGTACCAATGCACCCTGTTCTGGAGAGCCAGATAAATTCCTGCAACTACCATTTTAGCATTCTACATTCTGACAGCATTATCAGAACGTAGAATTAATCAGATGTGGGCTGTTATACTACTAATAAAAATGCTTGTGCTACTTTTCTATTCAAAGTCCAGCCATTATTAACAATACAGTGTAAGTAGGGGGGGAGAGAAGGCAGGTTTTGCATTCTCAGAACATTTTGTCATAGGCTACTTTGGGAACTGGATCAAGGATTAGGGGCACTGTTCTGATATCTCAGGGGTTGTCCAAAGAAGAGGGAGTTAAGCTATTCTCCAAAACACCTGAGGGTAGGACAAGAAGCAATGGGGGGAAACTAATCAAGGAGAGAAGCAACCTAGAACTAAGGAGAAATTTCCCGACAGAATAATTAATCAGTGGAACAACTTGCCTCCAGAAGTTGTGAATGCTCCAACACGGGAAGTTTTTAAAAAGAGATTGGATAACCATTTGTCTGAAATGGTGTAGGGTTTCCTGCCTAAGCAAGGAGTTGGACTAGAAGACCTCCAAGGTCCCTTCCAACTCTGTTTTTCTATTCTAAAGCGAATAAGCAAGTTTACTCCCACCAGTCATGGTCAGGTTACTAATCCTCCAAGGTGATTGAGTTCCCTGGGCGTTAAAGCCACAGTCTAGCACATTGTTTTTGCAAAGAGTGACAGCTGCCCTGTATAGAACCAGGCATCAGCCAGATATTTTTACAGTTATAAAGTACATAAAATTGGATGATAAGAGGTCAGTGACTGAGGAATGGGAAGATTCCTCAGATTCCTGAGGAATGGGAAGATAGCTTTATTAGGAATAATCCTGAAATAATCACTCTATAACAGGTGTTTTCAAATGTGATCTACAAAGCAATTTTGTGTGGGCCCAGATTATATTTTGCTACCATTTGTAAACTTTTCAACTAACCCTGGGAATCTTAAAAACAAACAAACAACTAAACAGGGTTGGAAAGCTGCTTCCAAAAATGCTTCTGAGAAAATGATAAGAAAGCGTAATGGTATGTGAAAAAGTCCTTGGGAGACATAGATGCTGCCTCTGGTCAGAAAGAGACAGCATAACCTGCAGCTGGATAGTGGGTGGGGCAAGAGAAGGGTCCTCTCTAGGTTTTCAGGCTATAACGGAGACAGTGGGAGAATTGCACTTTCAGAGCTGCAAGATGTAAACTTAACAATAAGCTAGAATTAGCTTATCTGGTTGCATTTCCTGCCTTCTGTACCTGGTAAGGCTGACAGGAAATATCAACATAGTTATTAGCAGTCAAACCTAGCTTGATGGAGACATTGCTTTTTAACCCAAATGCTTTACCATTCTCTTTTCTTGATAAAAAAATATGTTGAGGAAGGCAATGCCGGAACATTAGAACAATTTTCATATATAACGAAAAATATATGACTGACATATGGAAAAGTTATCCCTGTGCTGAGGAAAATGATACTTTGTGACTTTCCCTGCCTTCTCTATTGTTATTTTCTCTTCTCTCCCCCATTTAAATGTTTACGACATAGTACCTAATAAAATAAAAGCATCTGGGTTTTGTTTCTGTTTTGAGCAACGAGGACTACCTATTGGTCAGAATGCACTCCACACCAAATTGGATTTCATTCTACACACACATATATAAACACACATAGACACAATACATATATAGACAGTGATAGCTTGGTATTCAACTGCTTTGAAACTCATCGAATTTGGTACTCAACATATTTTGACGTGTAAATTTTGTCCTGGTATTCATCATTTATTTGGTACTCAATGCATAAGTTAGAATTTGTCACTGTCGGCTACCTTGTGACTAACTACATTATTCTGTATGGGAAAAAAATTATTTGGTACTCATCCCACCTCCTGGAACCAATTAATGATGAGTATCAAGGTATTCCTGTATATAGTCTTTTGATTTACAATCTTCTTTCTTCACATGACATTCATAATCTCAAAGAATTTATTAATATTCACAAAACAAGGAATGAATTATAAGATCTTGTACTTGACAGAAATATGAATACATGCAACATGTTTATACATAATCTTTATCCAGGAAGTTTCTTGCTGTATTTCTAAGACAGTAATGTTGGAGCACAACTGTCTATGTGCCAAAGGATTAAACACTTCAGAACCATGTCCATAGCATTCTAAGCTTTTTAAAAGTATGAAATCAACAGCTCAAGAGAAATTATATGTTTCCTCAAAACTGCCATGCCACTGCTGTAATTACTACAGGTTGCCCTTGACTTACGATCACAACTGAGCCCAAAGTGTATGTTGCTGAGACATTTGTTAAGTGAACTTTGCCCCATTTTACAACATTTCATGCCACAGTTGTTAAGTGAACTACTGCAGCTGATAAGTTATTAACCTGGTTGTTAAGTGAATCTGGCTTCCCCCATTCACTTTGCTGATCAGAAAGTTGCAAAAAGTAATCACATGACCCTGAGATATTGCAATAGTCATAAGTATGAACCAGTTGCCAAGCATCTGATTTTTTTTTTTATAGAAGCATTTTTTATTTTTCCAATATAACTTGCACAAAGGATACAATAAAACTGGTATAACATTTCATTTCCATAAAAAACCATTTACCTATTTGTTTTCCTAGTCTGTAATTTACAATATATTTTATCATCTATCTCCTGTTCACATATGTACGTTATTTAGATTGAATTTTATCTAATATATCTTAAATCTTGTTCACATGTGTCTCAGGTAATTGTCCTGTTTCCTTCATAATGTTACACACACTTCTATTTCAACTCTTCTTTTTTTCTTTCCCTGTTTCTTCCTCTTCCCCTTCTCTCTTCATCCCTTCTTTCTTTTCTTCCCTTCCTTACTACTTCCCTTCCCCCTCTTCACTTCCTTTCCCCTTCTCCCTTATTCTGCCTTCTTCTTTCTCCTTCTGAAGCATCTGAATTTTGATCACATGATCATGGGGATGCTGCAAAGGTCATAACTGTGAAAAATAGTAATAAGTTACTTTTTCAATGCCATTGTAACTTTGAACGGTCACTAAATGAATTGTTGTAAGTCAAGGATTACCTGTATTTGAAATCCAGACTACCAGATGAATTCTGCAGGAATAATAGAATTACAGAATGTAAGAGCTGGAATAAATCTTAGAGATAACCCAGTCCAACTTGAACTCCAATGCAGAAATTCATTACTATAGCATCTCAATAGTTTTCTGCCCAGCTTGGTTTAAACATCTTCAGTGGAGAATCTACCACTCCCTGTGGCAATCTGTTCCATTGTTCAATAGCACTTAGTAAAAGGAAATTTCCTGATGTCCTTCAAAACCTACTTCCTTGTCATTTAAAGCCATGGTGTTTTTTTCCTATTTTCTAGAACAATTCTGAACAATTCTTCCCAGTCTCTTCCTAACAGTCTTTCAGATACTTGAAAGCAGCTACCATGTATACTTATGCCCAATGCTTTCAACCATTTCACTATTTTTTCCTTACAAACCCTAATTAGCTTGTTAATGTCACATAGTTCCTAAGAGGTGACCGTTTATGCAGAGTGAAAAAGGAGGATAAAGGAGGATTTGCATAAAATCTTCATATGTTAACGAATATGCATATTCAATGGTTAACTTCTGTTGTAACTCAAAACTACTCCCACTTAGAATATCTGTGGAAGTGAGATAATGGAATGGGACAACTCGTCACAGCCAACTCATGCTGGCCAATTCGCCACGAGCAATTTGCCATGGCTAATTCACCACATCCAATTCACCATAGGACAACTCACCATGGAACAATTCAACAATTCAATTTAATTATTTAAAATAATTAAACATTATTCTAATTTTTGTCATTCACATTTTTCTTCCTCCTATGGCATCCTTTCTTTAGTGATTATATTCCACCATTTCTTCAATATTACTGTAAATCTTGTTCCATGGCAAATTGTCCCATAGTAACTTATCCTGGGGTGAGTTGGCCAAGATGAGTTGGCTGTGGCAAGTTGTCCATTTTGTTGTAGGCTCAGTTGCTTCCCTGCTCCCCCTTTTACCCAACCAAAGAAGTTAGCAGAAACTGGTGTCCAATTTTGTTCGGTTTCTGTCGGCTTCTTTGGTGGGATAAAAAGAAGTGGGGAGCAACTGAGCCTACAACAAAATGACTAGAAGCACTGAAGGGACAGAAGCTGTCATCTTTTCCTCAATTTATCAAGGCTGAGATCTGTGATCCAAACATTTTACAGCTGCTGCCTGGCGCTCCTACAGCTATTATTGCTTGAATGAAAGAAATGGATCTCCAACAAGCCGTTCACCCAGCTGCAACGAAGCAATAATGCTGCCAAATGCTAGGCTTTGTTCCTCTATGAAGGATAACCTCTTGATACAGGAAAGGGTGGGACAAGTTTCAGCGTGAAAGCTTCAGCTAATATAGGCAAGCTTCAAGAAATTAAACCAGGCTCTTGAAAAGTATTCTTTACATAAAGTTTACAAGTAGATCACAAACACCTGTGTTTTCTTGCAGTTGCCTTTACAGAAGCCTGTGTTTGGGTACAACTTGCCATTCCTATTCCACAATTGTATGGACATATTTAATTAGGGTGACCATATTTGATTTCCAAAAAAGAGGATGAGAAAAAATAGTCTCTACTTACGAATTATGTTCCAAGATACGAAAGAATCTTGTACTTGTTCCCAAGCGGCGGGGGGGCGGCGGTGGCGGTGGCGGTGGGGCGGTGGCGGGGGGCAGAGGGGGGGACACAGCTCCACAGCGGCTCTTTTCCCGCCGCCCAGGTGCTGCTGATGGGGAAAAGCGGCTCCCGCAAGACGAGCATGCACTCCATCGCGGGATTGCTAAGTGCGATGGAGCGCATGCTCGTCTTGCCGGACCCGCTTTCCCCCATTTGCCCGGACATGACATCTCCACTTTTTACGTCCAGTCCGGGGTGTCCGGGTGGGTTTTATAAATTTATAAAACCCACCTGGACATCCCGGACTGGACGTAAAAAGTGGACATGTCCAGGCAAAAGAGGACGCTTGGTCACCCTACATTTAATGCAGTTAATATATCCTTCCTAGGAACAGTGGTGTTAAAGAGGCTTGACCACAATATATTTGGGCAATGAGGACATTACTAGTTAATGAGAAATATGTAAGGACTATCCAAACCAGTGATGTTTGATCAATGTCTGCTTTTCTGCAATTAGCTTGAACAATCATGAGGAATTATTTTTGCAATGCAGGTTCAGGAAATGTTGGAATATAAACCCAGAAGGATTGAACAAAAAGGAGGATTGTGGAAAACATCAGGATAAACTGCCCTTATTTCTGCCCAGTTGGGAGTTTAGCAAAAGACCTTACTGCCAAATTAAATAATTTATTTATTTATTTAATTAATTAATTAAAGTCAACCTGGGCAGGCAAAAACACCCTTTTTCTTGTCTACTTGGCAAATAGGATGATAATAGGGGAGGAAGATATCTCAATTATTTTAGAGTTTGGAGAAAAGGTTTGCAAAAAGGCTAATAGTTGTTTTTTTTAAAATTGAAGAAAATTTTGATATACTTGCTTGATATTTTCCTAGAAGTGATTGAATTTTGTGACTGCTTAGGTCAATTATGGATAGCCTACATCAGAAGCACGATGGACTCTGCAACCTTGCTAGTTCTCTGGGATCTATCAACAGCTTTCAAAAGCCATCTACCATTGTATCCTTCTGGTCTGTCTGATATAGGAATGGGCTTGGCCCCCCAATGGTAGCAGTCAGGTGGTGGTGTCAGGTGCTACTGTTTAACATTTAGGCAACTATGGAATCCTATGGAGTGCTTATCTTGCCCTCTAGGCTGCACAACATAAAACCCTTGGAGAAATTCATCCACAGCTTTAGACTGAGATGCTGAAGGTATGCCGATGACAGGCATCTCTATTTTCTAACTCAAAGGAAGCAATCAATTTTCTCTGAATGTTTTCTAAACTTAATAATGGGCTAGATAAGGGAAAATAAAATGGAATTAAAATCAGACAAGACAGAATTGTTATTGTTAGGGACAAAAGCTAAATGTAGTCAATAAAGTGAAGTTTGTTTTGAGAGGACAGCAGGTTTTCCTTTTGGAAGTGTTCACTGTGGATTTCTTGGTAGCATCATTATGAGGAGTACATTCACACAATTATAGCTAGTGCACTAATTCCAACCTTTTTCAAGATGGTCAGATCTAGGTACAATTATCCGTGCTTTACAGCCTGGATACAATTACAGTCCATCTCCAACTACTCTAGCATGACATATATGGAGCTACTCTTGAAAAGCTTCAGGAAATTGCCCACATGTAGTGGCCAAATTGCTGAACGGTGCAAGGTATGTGGAATATATGGTGTCTATACTGAAACATCTGCTCAATTGTCTACCGTGTACAATTTAAAATGCTACTGCTGATCTTAAATGGCTTGGGTTTGTCTCTCCCATTATAAACTGCCTGAAACTTGAGAACAGCAGAAAAGCGTTCTGAGGACTTTCCCACACGGTTTGATTAGTAAACATATAGGAAAGGGCATTCTCTGTAGCTCCACGCTATGGAAGTCATATGCTTTAGAAAGTTGTATGTTTCTCCTAATATTTAGACATGGATAAAATTGACATCTTCCTCCAAGCTTTTCATTATTAATTCTTATAATGATTGATTTTAGTTTTGGCTTTGATTTTAATTGCTTTAATTGATTATGTTTTATCTATTAAACATTTTGTCAATATAAGCTTCCATGAGCCTTGGAATTCAGAAAAAGGTGGAAAATAAATATAACAAATACCATGAGGTCCAATCTGGTTTAAATACACCCTGTAAATTGGGTATATATTTTTTAAAAATCTTTATCAGCTGCATAGTTTAGTGTACAAACATTTTAATTATATTTTGACTGATTTGTACTTTCTTCCACTCATAATGAAATGCCAACTCTTCAATTATTTGTTGTTTCCTTCTTCCTGCAGAACTTCCTGCTTCTCAAGATCAGTTAAGTAGGAAGCATAAGAAAATAAATCATACTGTCCATATGAAAGTTGAAGAAAACCTTGCTCTACTGTGCAAATATGGGTACAGTTTTAAGGATAATAATCTTATCTAAACCATGTCCTATCCCAGAAATTTCAGTTAAAGAGGTTTCTTGAATGTTGGGGTGGGAGAAAGACTGGGATTCAGAATGCAATGTATTTAAATAATGATATAATTCCCCTAAATAGCAATGTTATAAATTATTCATTAAATTTACATCCTTCTTGTGCTGGTTTCCCCTTTGCAAGAGACACTATCCCTTTAAATAGAAAACAACTCATTCAGAATGTACACTTCTGTATCCAGTAGAAAAATAATTTATAATGTTGAGGCCATTAACATTTCCTGTGTGTGAGCAGCTCCCAAAATTGCCCATTCCTCCTGCAATATATATGCACACAGATCCAATAGTATTTTGGAAAAACATTTCAGACTGAAAATGACATTACATTTTTAAGTCTAAAAAAAAGAGAGAGATGGTTTTTATCCTACCTTTATTATCTTATAAGTAACTCAAGGTGGCAAACATACCCAATACTCTTTTCTCCTCTTATTGTCCCCACAATAGCAACTCTGTGAGGTGATTTGGGCTGAGAGAAAGTGACTGGCCCAATGTCCTCAGCCAGCTTTCATCATGCCTTAAGATAAAACTAGAACTCAGTCTCTCTAGCCTGGGACCCTTACTACTGTACCAAATTTCTTCTCTCTCCCCCTCTTCTCCCCCCCCCCACACAAAATATAGATAGGAGAGATAAGTGGGAGGGACAGAGAGAGATTATATATATCAAATTTATACAGCTGCCTATAATATCCCAAAAGTGATTAGGCCTCTTGCAACAAAATACTACTACATACTTCATATGGTTAATAATTATGAGAACTCCTGTAAAGTCATGGAAGATCAATATCCCAATATGTATGAAATTTTTTTGCAAGGTACAATAAACTATGAGATAAGAAATGGAAATTGCATAATGACTGTCTGGTTTATCTAATCTATATGTTTTCTTATATTGCAATCTTGAACATTCTTCTCTGTGTTTTCAAGACAACAGGTCACAATCAGGCTCACATTTGCTTTGATTATAAATATTATATGGTACATTTGCTTTGATTATAAATATTATATGGTACTCAGATTATACTACAAAGCTAATTAGGGTTAAGGGTTTTGATTTTTTTCTGAATATTTTCATCCTATTCCTAAAACACAGATACAGAAAGTTGTTCTTCTGGAAGAATACTGCCATCTTTTGGTTCAAAATGCACATAAACCAAAATTATTTTGGTCATATATAAAATATACTAAGGTAAAAACAAAGCTTCAAACATTTTCAGTAGAAGTTGGTATTTCTGAATTTTACAGAATTTTTTTATATTAGATATTCAAGATTTTTTTTTTTTAATGGAAGCAAAGTGTTACAAGGAGTATGGTGCAGCTATAGTAATTCTCTTTGCATCTTACTCCAGTTTACAACCAAATTGTAATTACTGTATTTTTCAGACTATAAGGTGCACCGGACTATAAGATGCATCTAGAGTTAGAAGAGGAAAACAAGAAAAAAAAGTTTTTGGTCTCCATGTGTCCCATTTTTGTCTTTCCTGGCCCCCAGAAGAACTTGCAGGCCAAAAACGGCCCTGTTTTGGCCTGTATGGAGGGACACATGGAGGATTGGGGAGGCCTGCAGAGTGCTTCTGGTAACCGGAAAGGGCAAAAACGGGACGTGCTAGGGGTTTGGGAGGTCAAAAGGGGCCATATTTGGTCTATAAGATGCACAGACATTTCCATCCACTTTTTTTTGGGGGGGGGGGAGTGTGTTTTATAATCTGAAAAATACAGTAGGTTATATTAATTCCTTAGCTTAGTGCTTGTAGAAGAGAGGAGTGACTTTAAATAGCTGGGTATATTTTACAAAGTGTTTATCTATCGATCTCCCTATTTCATGCTTTGTGGTTGTTTCTATATATTAGTAAAATAACCAAATTGTTGGTAAAACATAATAACTAAACTGTAGCTACAACAGATCAAGAACGGTTGCAGAAATTGGATATGTCTAGCAGAGGTGAAATTCAGCAGGTTCTAGCAGGTTTGCTAGACCCAGTAGTAAATTTTTAAGCAGTTCGGAGAATCGATTGTTAGAAGAAATCTCCTATTGGTTTTTTTCCACTTTACAGGGTTAATCCTAGGGTGACCATATTTTGATTTCCAAAAAAGAGGACACGAAAAAAATAGTCTCTACTTATCTTGTACTTGTTCTCAAGCGGCGGTGGGGGGGGCAGGGGCGGGGGGGGCGGGGGGCACAGCTCCGCAGCGGCTCTTCTCCTGCCGCCCAGGTGCTGCTGATGGGGAAAAGCGGTTCCAGACAAGCATGCGCTCCATCGGGGGGGGGCAGCGGCGGGGGGGCAGGGGGTGGTGGCGGTGGTGGGGTGCAGCTCTGCAGTGGCTCTTCTCCCGCCGCCCAGGTGCTGCTGATGGGGAAAAGCGGCTCCCGCAAGACGAGCATGCCTCCATCGCAGGATTTCTAAGCGCGATGGAGCGCATGCTCGTCTTGCCGGAGCCGCTTTTCCCCATTTGCCTGGACATGACATC
>JAEANM010023896.1:0-11268 GCA_017656035.1 Myanophis thanlyinensis
GAGGAGGCCACCAAAGATGTTCCAGGCCTCCGCTGGCCCGGCTGCCCCATCGCTGCCAAAGGAAACGGAAAGGCCGCCGAAGATGTAACAGGCCTCCGCCGTCCAAGCTGACCAGCTGCCGGCCATTGGGAAGGGGGGGGTCCAGGACACTGCCAATCTGACAAACACGACCCCCTCAAGGGGCGGGGGGGGTCGCTTCTCCCCCCCAACTCACCCCAGTCCTTTCTATTTGGCCCGCCGCCATCGCCACGTGGCCGAAAAAATCCCGGTTCTCCGTCTCCGCTCCGCTCGGAATGGAACCACCCTGCTTATTATAAGGCTAGTTTACATACTATTACTTCATAAATTATAATTCAGCATGCTAAAAGATAACCAAAGGGGTTATCTTCACATAATGTATTTACTCATTATATTAAGCAATGGATTACATGGTTTGCTGCATAAAGCACAATAGATTCACTGTACACATTATTTAACAACCCATAAGGGTTGAATTCACACAATGAATCCTGAAATCCTGAAAGATCAGGTTAGGGACTGATCCTCATGGAAACTAATTTATCCATCTTGTCAAAAAGAGTGAACATTGATCTGATAGCACATAATCACTCTTATCAACTGTGCTAAAAGTCCATTTTTAAAAAGGTTGTCTAGAAAATGAAGACATTTGCTACATTAATTTTTAAAATAGCATACACTGTAGCTGCAATCATTAGTAAACTATTTTCTATATTTTTATTAATTTTGCTGAAATGTGGAAATACTGCAATTCTTCATGGAGAAAGTTGCATTTTATTTCTTTACAAATCAGCTCTCTTTACACTTTGCATGCTATCAAATTGAATGATTATAATTACACACAGTGATTGTACTAACACTCTACAAATATTATCCTAATTACATCTGAAGCTCCAAGTCCGTTTCATTGGTATAATATACAACAAATAGAGATTTTTGAAACACTGACATCCGAAAGGCCAGACCACTCTAATACTAAGTTTCAATGTTCTAAGAATTGCTTTGTACAAATCACAATCTACAAAATTTTAACATCAATTTTAATAGAAAGGCAATATAATTTGGTTGACAGTTGTGAACAGATTCCTGTAGCACAAAAGCAAAATGTACATTAAACTGTTCCACTAAAGCAATAAATTGCTATGTTAACCACTGCATTTATACTCCATCTTTGTTTCAAGTAATAAAAAACAGCACATGTGGTTCTCCTCACCTTTCTTTTGGTCATCTAAAAAGGTGGCAAAGGGAAGCTAATGATAAAATATGCCTGATGGCATTGTTCAATAACATCAGGACACAAGTAGAAATGGCATTATATGATTGTCACCTTGTGCAAAGTATCATTTTATTGCATTTTTCTGCAGATTTTACTAATACCTGCAGTTATCATAACAATCCTAATTAATGCTAATGAATAATGACAGTGATTAATCCTAGACCCTATAGAGGGCATAATAGTCTATGATGGCAAAAAAAATTAAAAATATGGTAGTAAGATTTACAATTAGCAAATCTTATTAAAAGACATAAGTGAGACTAACTTACATATCAAAAGTTACAGACAATCACAAATCATCTTAATAAACACATTGGGTTTTAACACATTACAATTATTAATTTATAGGCACTGTGTCTCACATGTAACCTGTATCTGCATAGCCCAGCCACATTTAAATCCTGATGGGTCAGGCACTCTGTACTTCTAATGAAATGAGCTGAAGTCCACAAAAATCCATCCTTTTAATAAAATGTTTTAGTTGGAAAAGATGCTACATACATTTGATGTTTCAACTAATCCAAGGATACCCAGCTCAATAGTAGTTTCCTAACACAAGGTTTATCTCATTACTGACATTTAGGCAAAGAATATGAAGCAAGAGCAAAACAAGGGAGGAAAAGCATGTTTTCTTTGTTTTAAAATGTTAATAATGTGTAACACAATATGGTAGTCATTGTTTGAAAATAAATGAATCCATATACTTATAAAGTAGCTTATAAAATTGAAGAAGGCAATTCAGAGTACTTAAGCAGGAATGCAACACCAATAGGTATATTATGCAAACATCAGGAAAAATATATGCATTCAAAAACACTTCCTTCAAAGAATTTGCACAGCTTGATTAACAGTCACAAAAGCTCCAGAGAAGCTGGAATGGGGGGAGAGTTATTATCCATCTTTTTACTACAAATTATTCAGGATGATTTGTCTTCATAACAAAACAAGTTCTAATCCAGACTGAAGGGGATCAAGATAATGCATTTCATCTGAGAGGTACTGAAATTGTAACACCAGAGCATTTGCCCACCAGCTTGACCAAACATAGAATCTAAAGAAAAAAAATATACCCTCTGTGGAAGGGACTCCTAGATGTAGTCTAAAACCAATTTAATTGTTTTGCAATTGCAATGTTTCATTGACAACTGTGTTATATAGTCATCTCTTTACTTTAATTCAGTGCCAGTAATCCTTGACTCACAACCATTCATTTAGTGACTGTTCAAAGTTACAATGGCAATCAAACAACAAGATCATGGGATCAAAATTTGAGCACTTGGCAACCAACATGTATTTAAGACAGCTGCAGACTCCTGGAGTCATGTGATCATCATTTGCTACCCTTCCAACTGGCTTCTGGCAAGCAATCATGGGGAAACCAGATTTACTTAACTGCAGTGATTTGCTTAACAACCATGGCAAAAAAGATTGTAAAACTGGGCATAATTTAACAACCCCCTTGCTTAGCAACCAAAATTCTACTCAATTGTGTTTATAACTCAAGGACTATCTATAAGCTTACTTTAAGTAGCAGAAAGTTCCACCTTCAAAAGAGAAGCATTAATGCCCAAGTACTCACAAGGTTATTCAAATCCATCCAACGTGGATAATTTATGCTTCTGTGTATCACAAGAATCCAGAAAATCAAATTAAATAAACCACATGAATATGCTTTGCAAACACAACTACATGCTCTCAAAAGCTATAGCATTTGACTCTGCTTATTTGTTCAATGTTTAGTAAGCGTTCAGTCACCTCAAACCACCAGATGAGCAGCCTATAAATTTGATAGTTAATTTGCAAGCTGCTCTAAGAGCTTTTTGCATTTTAAAACAGTAAGATAGATGGATGTATAATACAGCCATCAATTACACATTATGATGTAATATTATTTTTAAACAACCCTTTTGGTTTCAGACTGCATTTAGGTCCATATACATCTACACCAGAAATCTAAAATAGAACACTCATTCACTAGAAGACTGAATTGGCATATTGTATCCCATTAATTTTGCCTAATGCTGTGTTCATTCCTGAGTGTTACAATTTCTAAATATCTGAGGACATTTTGTGTGACTATTAATGCTTCATCCATTGACCACTCATTAATGTGGCTTGTCCACTAACCATAAGTAACCCATATTGTAACAATATACATCCAAGCCAAAGATTCAGTTATTGCTTTTGGGGATCCGGAGTGCCCAAGGCCACATTTAAAAGATATTTCTGGGCGCTTCGCCAAGAGAAAGACCTCCGACTTCCTACCTCCAAAGGCGCAGCTCATACACACTACCAACAGAATTACTGGTCTGTCCTTAGGGATGATGTGAAATTTGTCAAGAAACTTATGTTCCTCGTCTTCGTCATCGTCTTCATCGTACTGATTTTCATAGCGCGGAGAAATAACATCGGCCAAGGCGCCGGTGACAGCAAGGCTCAAGTTTAAGAAATTCATGCTACCAATACCATGTACTGCATACGCCACTTCACACCCTCAACAAAGCGGGAAATTCATTCGGCTCCAGAGTTTGCATTTCCCGCCAAACAACAACTTTCAGAAACCCGTAAATCTCCTTTCACGCATAGGCTACCCACTCCCTTTTCTCTCTCTCTCTCTCTCTCTGTACCCTCCCCTCAGGTATCGGTTTCAAGAGAACCGGGAGAACCGTTGCAGTGACGCGAATGGGGCTTTTCAAAACTGCGCGCGCCATGCCACGCCAAGCCGCTGGGCGAGTGCGTGGTGCCACCAATGTTCCAAGAGGCGGGGAAAGGTCTCCGTGGAGCAAGCGCGCGACCGGTCGTTGGCATTCCAACTCCTCTAGTCTGCACCAGCACGTGCCTCGTCAGCCGCGAAGAGCCTTAAGGCGGGAGAAATGTCTTGCTCTAAGAGAGAGATTGATTTGTAAATTGCGTCCAGCTTACAAGGCACAAAAGATATTTTCCGAGCCCTGTATTTACTGAAACGGGCTACCGCCTGCCTCATTGTTGTGATAATTTAGTAATTCGTTTATTTAGATTAAATTGTTTAGAAATAATTTAGAAGTATGCCTGGAATGCTCTACCCGTTGTTACATCCTCAATAGAATAGAATACAATAGAGTTCTTTATTGGCCAAGTGTGTTTGGACACACAAGGAATTTGTCTTTGGTGCATGTGCTCTCAGTGTACATAAAGGAAAGGGTACATTCATGCCTGGAATGCTCTACCTGTTGTTACATCCTGAATAGAATAGAATAGAATAGAATAGAATTCTTTATTGACCAAGTGTGATTGGACACACAAGGAATTTGTTTTTGGTGCACATGCTCTCAGTGTACATTAAAGGAAAGGGTACATTCCTCAGGAATCATAAGGTACAACACTTAATGATAGTCATGGGGTACAAATAAGCAGTCAAATCATACTAGGAGACAATAATCAATATAAGTCGTAAGGATACAAGGTTATAGTCATAGTGGGGTGGGTGGGTGATGGAACGATGAGAATAATAATAATGCAGACTTAATAAATAGTTAGACAGTGTTGAGGGAATTATTTGTTTAGCAGAGTGATGGCATTGGGGAAAAAGCTGTTCTAGTATCTAGTTGTTCTTGTGTGCAGTGCTCTATAGCGTTTTTTTGAACGTAGGAGTTGAAATAGTTTATGTCCAGGATGTGACTGGACCGTCACAGTGTCAACCTCAAACTCTACCATGGACCTCACCTCATTTCTAAGAGGTCTGTAAAGGAGGTGTGCATAAGCGCACCAGCGTGCCTACTGTCCCTGACTTACTGTCCCCATTCGCTTGTATTTACGTCGTTATGTTCATGTTCATAGCTATACTTGTTATCTTGAACCTGTTTGACAAATAAAAGAAATAGGTCTGTCAGCCCCACTTCTGGTACTTCAAGGCTTTATAATAAACTGGACATCAATTAGTAATATATTTGTAATTCAGTTTTCCCAGGAGTAGTGCTGTAACAAATATATTTACTTTGCAAAAGATGGAAACTCTTGCTTAGATATTAAAAGTAGTTCCAAAGTGCTGGTACTTCTATTTAGAGAAATTGTATCCTATAAAGATCCAGCTCAATGGTTGAAAAAAGTTACAACTAAATAACAATACATTACAATTTGTACAATTATACAAATATTTTATATTATCAATTTTGTGCCAATAAGCCCTTGATTGGTTTACAAAATATCTCACATTCAAAATTTAAGATCTAGATTACACTGTGTTGGGTGACAAACTCAACATGTTATAATATTGGTCACTTTACAACTTTTTCCCTTAGAAGCTAGCAATTCCAGTGGGGAAAAAACTTAAGAGGAAAGATTCATTTTACTACAACTCAATGTCGTGTATTTAAAAGAAATCATTGACTATAGTATAGTACACAAAAAGTGCCCAGGGATAAGTACCAATTATGAAGCTCTCCAGCCCTGAAGCCCATCCATTCCTTAGGGATATCTAATGAATATTAACTGAATTTTGAATAGTTTCAAATTGTCTTTAATTTTTTCAGATAAATGCTAATATTTAAAATGCAAAAATTATAATCATGTCTATATGTTTACAATTAGTAGTGAACAATATTGTATCTGCCAGAGCAAATTACGGTATATCAAAGAAACCCATATCACTTGGATTGCGGGAAACCAGGATTCGTAACAAAGTTTATTGTAGACTACAAATCTTGAATTCTGGAAAATCAAAAATAGGGGCATATGCGGTTTTGATAATACAGATCATTAATATTGGTTAAAATGTGACACATAAGTGAAGAATGGGCTAAAGATTAGTATATTAAGTTTTAGTTTAGTTTATTGTCATTGCATCTCATACAATAAAATTAAATCCCATCTTCAGTGTACATTATAACCACAAAACAAAACACAGACACACATCCTTCACATTCTATACAATTGAATCGAACCCCTGATATTGTATTAATATTCTTAAACACTAGAAGTTTTTTTTTAAATATTGATAACTATTTGTATGAAGTGGTATAGGATTTCCTGCCTAAGCAGTGAGTTGGACTAGAAGACTTCCAAGATCCCTTCCAACGCTCTTATTCTATTCTAATATTGCACAATACAGTAGAATTCAATATAGTTCAATAATATGAACACATATTAACCATGTACAATATATGAACATAATCCCAAACTTTCCAGGGACCTCGTATAGAAGCAATCTGGATTAAAAGACCTTTAGATTAGAGGTGTTTGTATAAAGTAGGGCTGTCAAACTTGCATCGTCACATCATCATCACGTGACGAATTACAACTTTTTCCCCCTTCACTAAACTGGGAGTGGGCTTGGCCAGCGCATGACACATCTGACCCGTAGGCTGCAAGTTTGACACACCTGGTATAAAGAAATGCATTATATTAAATTTATGTCATGGAATTTATTATATTTTTTATTCTGATTAAATTCTAACATAAAATCAAAATGATCTTCATAATTATAGTCCTTTCCTTAAACCTAACATGATACTGAAAAAAATATTTCTGCAATTTTAAATTGGCGAATGGAATCTTTCTGTACCATACATTCTTAACTTGCATTCTACTCTGAAAATAAAGTAAATAAAAGTGTGTGTTTGTGTGTGCGTGTTTGAGTGCTGGTTAACTATGTCACTTTTGAAAAATTAGTATTGAGATTTAACTTTATTTTCAGAATAGAATACAAGTTAAGAATGTATGATGCAGAAAGATTCCATTTGCCAGTTTAAAATTGCAGAAATAACAAAATAGTCTGTCATATAAATGCAAAGTTCTAATTCGGAATAGGATCCTATTACAGTCTCTAAGCATGAATAAAATTTAAGGGCTTTCTATGCAGCAGTGGTCATTTCAATTGAGTTATGATCATGCTTTTAAACATAATATACATAATAAACACAAAAGTCAATAAACACAAAAGACCAGCTTAGATTTTAGCATTAAAATTCATAGCTGAAACTTTTAAAGCAGTTTATCTTCTGATTGTTTAACATATAAATTCATAGTGCCTCATATTAGCAAAATACCATGGGAAGAAAAATAACTAAGATGATCTGTGCATACATTTCTACACTTCTCTCAGCATGTTTCAAGCCACTTCCTTTACAGTATTTCTATTTGAGTGCACTACTTATTGCATTAATATTACAGATTCCCATCTCTAAAGTACAACCTTATCTTCTAGACTTAGGAGTGTCCTACAGGTAGTTCTTAACTTACAGACATTTGTTTAATGACTATGAAATTACAATGGTTACTAAAAAAAAAGTGACTATGACCGTTGCAGCATCTCCAATATCATGTGATTCAAATTTGGAAGCTTGGCAACTGGCATGTATTTATGACAACATACCTTCAGACCCATCTAATATGGTAATAAAGTTTGCAGACGATATCACCATGCTGGGCCTTATCACAGAAGGCTTACAGGAAAGAAACCCAGAAGCTAACTACATGGTGCTCAGAAAACAATCTGCACCTAAACACCAACAAAACCAAGGAAATGGTGCTGGACTTCCGGAAACAGAGAGAGAAACCTGCCTCACTCTATATCAAGGGAGGCTGCATGAAAAGGGTTTCCTATTTCAAATTCCTAGGAGTGCACCTCAGCCAGGACCTCACCTGGAAAAGTAACACATCCCAGGTGACCAGGAAGGCCCAACAAAGATTCCATTTCCTGAGAGTCTTATGGAAAAACCAGGTGGCACAGTGGCTGATGATTTCCTTCTACCACTCAACAATAGAAAGCATCCTCACATATTGTGTCACAGTACGGTACGCCAGACTAACAACCGCAGACAAGAAGGCACTACAGAGGGTGATGAGCACAGCACAAAAAATAATGGGCTGTCCCATGATCCCCACTGGAGGAAATAGCCAGATCCCACTGTCTCAACAGAGTGAGAAAGATTCTCAGGGATGACTCTTACCCTGGACAGCACTTCTTCATACTTCTACCATCGGGCAAAAGATACAAAAGCATAGCCAGCCAGACAAATAGGCTGAAAAACAGCTTCTATTCATGGGCGGTCCGACTTCTAAATGCCACATAACACCATGACCAGATTTAATACAACAGACTCACAGTGACAGTGCAATGAGCAACATGTACGTATCAGTGGAATAATATGTGTGTGTGTATAAATATACATGTATGTATATATATCTGTATGTGGAAATGTATGTGAAAATGTGCCAGCCCAGGCATTTCCTGGGGTTAAAGATTTGTTTGTAAGTCTGGAGATGTATTCTGTATCAGAACGTATTCTGTTTCTGTGCTTTGTGTGATTGTACTGATGGAGGCTCACTCAATTTTGCTGCACACATGTTGTGCATTGACAATAAAGGATTGAATGGAATGGAATTGACAGTTGTATGATCATCTTTTCAAAACTTCTAACAAGCAAAATCAATGGAAAAGCCAGATTCACCCTGGCTAATAATAACCCAGTTATTAACCCTGTTATTAACAACTGCAGTGGTTCTCTCAACAACTATGGCAAGAAAAGTCATAAAATGGGGCAAAATTCATCAGTCTGCTTCACAACAAAAAATTTGGACTAACAGTGGTCATAAGTCAAGGATTACCTGTTTTGTTTATCATGCTTCTCTCTCAATCAAACTGCAGCTTGTTTTTTAGAAACTAGTTTCATTCATCAGATTTTCCTAATGGCTTATAAGCTAGATAATGTATACCTAAAACCATTATGGTTTAAAAACCATGGTTTATGCCTTACTGTAGTGCCATGATGGCGAACCTATGGCACAGGTGCCACAGGTGGCACCCATCTTGCTGGGCACATAAGCTGTCGGCCAACTTACCTCCAACTGAGCATGCACATGTGATTGCACATGCATGATTGCAGAGACCCAGGTGGTCTTCAGGCCTCCGCTGTGCATGCACGTGATTGCAGCAGAAAATTCAGCTGGTCTTTGGAGCTCTTTTGCGTATTCACGTGCGATTGCTCATGTGTGCGTGAGTGCTTGCACACAGCAGGCGTGCATTGCACATGCAAAAGCTGCATGCATGCGCAGATAGTGTGGTTTCAAACCTCTATTACTGGTTCTGCCGAACCGGCTTGAACCGGCTGAATTTCACCTCTGCATTAGAATATACTGGGAAAACAAGTAATCCAAAATAACAAGTGGTCTTAAGCACAGAAGCCATATCCATAGTGATTCATACTGAAATAGGCAATCATTACGATGAATTATTCTTTTTAGGATGTTTTCAGGCCTGCCACAAAAAACATCCACTGTTGAACCCAAAAACTATTTAGCTTTGTGTTAGATTTCCAATATTGAATAAAGAATTGGAATAATATGCTCCTCTATCAATGTGACCTTTTTAGTTCATACTTGTGGAACATAAACATGAATTCAGTATTGGAGGGTTGGGAATCAAGTCACTGTTAAGACCTTTCACAGATACAATTGTCCATTTGAAGTAATTTTACCAGTGATGAAACTGAACAGGGTACAACAAAGATGTATTGCTAAATTACTGACACATAACAAACTATTTTAAAGTAGCTGAAATCAGACATGTAATTAGTAAAAAAAACCATACACTTCTTCAATAAGTATTTTAATATTTACCTCAGTTTGACTCACTGTGAGGTAAAAAGTAAATTATTCAGATCTGAGGCTACTCATGTCCTCTTCCCACTCCATTAGACAGGATTGGATAATGAGAAAACGATAGCAGAGGCTTTGGAAATACTAGGAAAATGAGTGCTCTGTTATTACCATTCATTTTCATGTTTTTCCATCACCTTTTTATGTTCTTGGTTTGTTCATTTTGTCACATTTGTGAAAACAATTGAAATCTTTTTAATCAACCAAGAATAAAAGATAAAAGCAGCCTCTGTAATTATGGAATATATACAGAATAAATACTATATAATAAAAAATAAAATATATCCAGGACACTAGAAGACTGCAGATGGCAGGGCCACAGCATCTTAGCATCATGTCTTATGCCCAAAATACCTTCACTAAAACACCTAAATGGATACACAATAATAGTTGAAATAAAAGTGCCAGGAAATCTCAGTAATATGACTGAATGAGCTTCAAAGAGTTTCAGAGAACAACAAAAATTTACAATGCTTATTACACCATTATGCTTCAGTATATAAGTGCTTGAGTAATGAAGATTTTGTGATCTTTAGGTCTTCCCCCGGGTTTTTGAACATTCGAACTAATGGTTCCAGAATAATTTCTTTAATTATCTTGGTATTTGCATCTAACTATATCTCTACATCCATATGGTTATTTTTCTGAGAGTATTGCTGAATGTAGTTCTATTTTTAATACAGAAAAGTGCAACATGTCCTCTTCACAAACCTAAAAGGTGCAGAGAATATCTCCATCTAGGTCATAAAAACAAACTCCAGAAAGCAGCAAACAAAAAATTCAGATAAGTTCCTGTAATGTTATTAAACAAAAATCTAAAACTAGAGGCCAAGGCAAGGAATTGTTTTCTTTATAAAGCGGCATAATTGTTATTTCTTCATTGAAACTATGGTGATTTTAATGCAGTAATACTGAATTTGGATATAGTATTACAAATCTAGGCTCAAATCCACACCAAAATGAAGTTCTGATTCTAACTTACAATTTAAAGTTAGAAAATGGCTTTGAACTTCTTGGATAAAAGTGTGGTTCGATACAATTATAGCAAAATATTCTGTATTATATTCAAATTACATTTTATGTTTTTGTTAAATAATCATTTCCTTCCATATAAACTTCCTAAATTACTGTAATTTTGCCCAGCTATTATAGCCCTACAGTATTTAATTTAATTTTATTATTAAATTTCTATACCGCCCCACTCCTGAAGGACTCGGGGCGGTGAACAGCCGATAAAACAGTACAATAATAAAAATTTTAAGGTCACTTTAAAATTAATTAAATTAGTAGGCTGATTAAATATTAAGACAATTTTAAATTCATAAAAATATTTCCCCATT
>JAEANM010023897.1:0-11268 GCA_017656035.1 Myanophis thanlyinensis
CCCCTGGAGACGGCTGCAATGTGGTCTTCTAATGACAGCCGTACATCCAGGAGGACACCCAGGTTGCGAGCCCTCTCGCAAAATATATAGGTACTGCCGAAATTGCACTGTAATAGATATGTATTTTAAAGTGTATATATTTAATAAAGTTTGTTTTTTAAAATAAAAAAAGAAAAGTTTCCTGATATGATCGCTTTGTAAAACAATCTCACTGAAATATGCAAGACAGAAACGCTAAACCTTGCTAACCCTCCTTTGCATTAGGATAGTCGTTGGGCAAACTGATGTAAGTTTTCTCCATTCTTTTCTTCTCTTACAGGAATTTGGCAACAAAAAATCCATCACTTCAAGGTGTGACTTCACTGAGAATATCATCGCCAATGGTTGTGCAGGGCATTTTGAGAGTACAAAAAGCAGTGTTAATATAGTAAAAAACCTTCCATTGAGCAGTAAGAGCTCTAGTGGGACTAATCCAGATGTGATCCAAATAATGCCTCAAAAGATCTCTCTGAATCTGCGGCCTGGTGAGTGTTAAACCAGTGTTTCTCATCCTGTAGTTTAGTTTAGACTAGGAATTAATGTTCAGCAATATCTGGAAGCGCAGGTTCTCCATTCTTTTGAAATGAAGTAAGAACGTTGGACAGTTTGGCATTTTAGGGAGCAAGTTCTACCTTGTGTGTGCTCCTCATTCTTCTGCTGTTTACATAGTCTAGTGCTGGTCTTCAACATGCACAATTTGTATTTTAATTCTGAAGCTTGCAGTGAAGGATTCTCAGTTGGACCTAGTTGGTGCCCCATAACCATGAGATGCTACAAAATGGCCATAAATACAGCCATATTGCTAAGTGCCCAAAGTTTGGTCATGTGATTATGGGGTGCTGTGTGACCATTAGAACTTTAAATCTGGGTCATAAGTAGTCCCAATGGGTGCTAAGTAGTACGATGGGTCTATCATAACTTTGAATAGTTGCTAAATGACCAGTCATAAGTCAAATACCTATACTGGCTTTCCAACCATTATGGACCAAATTGATAATGTTTGTGTAGCTAAAAAGATGTGATCCAAGTTAGGCCAATTAATCTAAGTTTCTTGGTCATTATAAAGATAGAATTGTCTTGATAAATTTCTTCACTCCTGGCTTGGCAGACCACCAGTAGACGGCATACAAATCATTGTAATAAATAACTAAATAAATGAATAGACTATGGTGAAACAACTGTTTTACAATGTTATTAAAATTGCTTTTTGAACTTTGAATATGTGAGATCAAAATTTGAAGAAACCTACATAACTCCAGAAATTGTGAATTCCCACAATTGTGGATCATGAGAAATATCTTTCCCTTCCTTGTACTGTTCCAAACAACAGAAGTGTTCTGATTTAGAAACTAGAGATCTCCCTGTTATTAGTTGCCTGCCAAGATGGAAATTAGAATACAAAAGTTGGAGATTTTCCTGTGGAATTAATTTGCAGAAAAGACACTTTGGTTGATTTTTAGCACTGGCCTATACATATTTGGCCTTTTGTTTTCCTAGTTTCTCAAAAGCACTTTGTAACGTAGCAAAAGATCAAAATAAAATTTGAATTAATTGAACAGTTTTGTATGGAATGCTTGTGTTGTAGAACAATTCAGTCAAATGAGAGACGAATGAATGTTTTTCTGCCTTGCGTCCCTCTCTTTCTGCAAATAAGCATGTATTAAGGGATGAGCCATTTGTTATTTTTCTAGTTCAAGTTCATAAGATGCCCCTCCTTGTATATCTATCAAGAACTTTAACAGGGTTAAACCTAGCTTAGCATAAACCCACAAAGCCCTTTGAAGGTTTTTTTTTCTTTCCCACTACAAGTATAAATACCTTGGATTTTCACATCAATTCAATAATTTTATATCAGGCTTTAAAAAGCTTTCTGGGCAGTGGTAGGCAATTTTATCTATCTCATGTGTTTATTCATTGCACTATTAATAAAGATAGTGTTTTAACCCTTTCAACTCCAACTCTATCAAGGGTGCGCAACATGAAAGCCTCTAGATATTGTTGGATTGCAACCCCCATTAGCCTTCACTGCTAGCTAGGCTGTCCAGTGTCGAGGCAGCTTACCTTTCCACAAAATCTGGAAGGACATCCCTTATCCTCCTTTGCAATAGATCTGGGGTGTCAAACTCAAGGCCCGTGGGCTGAATCCGGCCTGGCATGTAGTTAGATCTGGCCTATGGGGCCATCCTGCAAAATTAAGCAGCCAGCCCGCATCGCTTCGGCCCGCTCTACCCAGTGTGAACAGAAAATGTCGGGCTAGCATGACTTCGGTCCACTCTACCCAGTGTAAAGAGGAAACATACCAGCAGTTTGGAGAGTGGTGCCAAGCTGGCCACGCCCACCCAGTCAACCACACCCATCTGGTTGGCCACACCCACCCAGCCCCCTGAGATCAACCACAGCCCTGATGTGGCCCTCAATGAAATTGAGCAACAGATGAAAAAAAATTACAGGTAGTCATCAACTTACAACCATTTGTTTAGTGCAGTGTTTCTCAACCGTGGCAATTTAAAGATGCTTGGACTTCAACTCCCAGAATTCTGCCTGGGGAATTCTGGGAGTTGAAGTCCAAACATCTTAAAGTCGCCAAGGTTGAGAAACACTGGTTTAGTGACTGTTCGAAATTACAACGGCACTGAATAAAGTAACTCACAACTGCTTTTCACACTTAAGACTATTGCAACATCCTCATGGTCATGTGATCAAAATTTGGACGCTTGGCAACTGGTCTGTATTTATGAGAGTTGCACTGTCCCAGGGTTACATGACCACCTTCTGCAGCCTTCTGACAAGCAAAATCAACCGCCAACTTCACTCAATGGCCGTGTTACTAACTTAACAACTGCAGTGATTCACTTAACTACTGTGACAAGAAAGGTCGCAAAATGGGACAAAACACACTTAACTACTGTCTTGAAAGCCCAGAAATTTTGGGCTCAATTATGGCCGTAAGTTAAGGACTATTTATAAACAGCTTGGAGTTATTTGGTTTCATGTGTACCATGCTTATGTATTTATACCAAACTGAATCCCACAGGACAGTAGTAACTTTCCCAAGGTTTAAGCTGACAACTTTTGCAGCCATTTAGTCAATAAACCTGTTAAATTAGAGGTGCCTGTTTATGTCACCTCTGAGTCTCACTTAACTAAATCTGTACATTCAAGTAATATATTTCTGAGTCACAGTTACATATTTTTCAAAAGTTACAAGTTGTTATGATCAGTTATTTTTCCCCTGTTCATCATTTGAATAAGGATGTGCCTAAAGAAGATGCGACAACAAAGTGGTTCATAATATATGGCTAAAATAGTCAAATTAGATATAGTCAAAACTATATTTTATAGCTCTCTATTGATAGGGATTCACATTTGATTCACAGTAAATTCACACAATCGGCCTCTGCGTGATGCATGCTGATTTTCCCGGAGAATACATTTGCAAAAACAAAATAATTGTCCGACGGGAACAAACTCACGGTGCCAAAGGGGAGAAAACAGCTTTTTGTTCAGCTGAATTCCCTGTCACATCAATCATTTCTGCTTCCTGAATCTTTAGGCAGCAAGTGAAATTCTTATACGGACAGAATTAGAGGATTATGTTCCCAGCAGAGAACCCAATGAAATCAAAATAGCTTTAAAAGCAGAAGTCACAAAATGTGGAATTTAGAGAAAATAAAGCTACAGAAACACTTCACATTCTGTGCCTACATAAATGTTGCAGTGACTATAACTGGTTGGTTGTGCTAATGAGGAACCTTGATCAAACCTTGCACCGGCTTTCGGTTGTAGGAAAAATTAAGTGCATTCATAAGGAAACATCACTTCAAGTCTAAAGTAACGCCCTCATTTTCTCTGACCTTGTAACCTTTGCTGTTCTCTCCTTCCTTTTCTTAATCTTCTTTATCTGTTCCTTCACCCATATCTTTTCTTTGGTCTCTCCTTCTTTTTCCTCCTTGCCTTTCCAACCCTGTCTATAAACCATAGCTGGCTTTAGTTATTGCACTACCAATTTAACAATTATTTTAAAATTAAACATGTTATGGTTTTTCCCCCCTCTTTCTCTCCCATTGTCACCTTCCTTCCAGTGTCATCATTGACTAGAAATATATATGCATGGAAGAAATACTTCGTATCCTGTTCTCTTAACTGTGCATGAAATATTTTTGTCATTCTAAACCTTATTGACAAAAGCTTTGCATACTTTAAGGAAAGAACAGTTCTGCTAGAGCTATCAGGGATGGCTTTAGTTATGGGATTGCTTTTCCTGTTTTGTTTTGCTCTATTTTGTTTTGTCTGGGAAGGCCTTGAAACTCCATAACCATTTATCGATGGAAATTTCTGCAAAAAAATGTCATCCCTTGAGTACATGAAAGCTCTTTGTCCTGGTTTTTGAGCAGAAGGAGGATTACAATTGTTAAACACCATAATCTCAGAGCTACATGCTTGGGCTGTGCAGCTGTTACTTAAACAAAATTATTTTTACTGTTGCGTCTTTATTCCTGGGCAAACTGCTGTAGGATGGAATTGAGGTTTCCAGGCCAAGTTCCTGTTTAGAAACAGCTCTTAATATTTTACAAAGTTAGCAGAATATGCATTGCAGCGTAAGGATGTTGACTTCCTCCTTACTATTCTGAATCCCACCCCCTCACAGAAATAGGTGACTATTTCTGGACGTAGGTGTGAATTGTTTGCATTTGAAATGTCTTTTGATTTAGGAGAAGTTCATAGTCTTTTTTTGGGGCAAGGGGTAATCTTGGCCTTTCAATGGCATCCTCGTATAATAGTGTCAGGGTTGGATATTAATTCAGATTTAAAGTAGGTTTAGTGGTCAGTGTCTCTATATTTTTTTCCTATTTGAATATATTAAAATTTGCAAGTCAGCAGCAAAGTAATGTCTTAGGGAGTAGTCTGCCGTTTTAAATCCCAGGCTGTATTTTTGCATTAAAGTGTTACTTGTGGAGCCAACTGTGGTCTTTAATATGACTAATACATATTGTTATGTTGATATAATTTCCCATCCCTCTGTTTGAACCTTTGGACAAGGCTGGTAGTACAAAGCAAACTTCATATATCCTCAGTTACTTGTCCATAACTTGTCCATCAGTTGGAGTAGCCCTATGTATTTATGTATACTGTATTTTTTCAGATTATACGACGCAGCTGACTATAAAGTACACCTAGATTTAGAAAAGGAAAACAAGAAAGAAAAAGGTTTTGGCCCCCGTGCACCACATTTCTGGCCCTTTTTTGTTTTGGGGCTGGAAAAAGGACCGAAAACAAGCCCAAAGAAGCCCCAAAAATGAGCCGGAAAAGGGGTGCGCGGTGGCAAAAAAAGGCTAGCGGGTGGGTGAGGCTTTGGCTGTATTCACTCAATAAGACACACAGACATTTTCACCCACTTTTGGGAGACAAAAAAGTATGTCTTATAGTCTGAAAAATATGGTAATCTAAATCTCCATACAGAGAGTTTGAACATTTGTCAGAAAGACGCTTTGTATGTATCTTTAGCCAATCAGTGATAGCAAAGGAGTAGTAGAGGCTTCTGTGTGAACATCTTCCCACAGAAGTTGGTGCTCTGCACATAAATGTGTAGGAGACTGGCTGCCTTTAACATGCTATCATTCCAGAGGATTGTCACTGCTTCCTTAATCTATGTGAACCTTAGATAAAGAATTGCTGCCTAGATGTACCACAGCACAACTGTAGAAGCCTTGGGCAAAAATGCACGAGGAATGTCTTCTTTTTTCATTCTTTATTCTCACTTTCCCACCACTTGAAAGCTGCCCTTTTTGCAGCCTTAACTGAAGAAATGAGATTCATATAAAAGAAAGAATGTGGTCTAGATTTTGGCTGTGTCCATGCTGCAAGAGGAAGCTTTGTTGCAGAAGTGTTCATATTTTAGCCAGGGCACTTGGCTATTTCTGGCGTTGGGAAGGCTAAGAGAATGTTTTTGCATGTTAAGGGCTGAGCCAAACCGAGGCCAAAATAAAACCTGTTCCTTTTGCTTATTAACTTGCCAATGATCTGCTGCCTCCACAGGTGACCCAGCCTCTTTCCACGTGCAGGTTCGACAGGTAGAGGATTATCCCGTAGATCTGTACTATCTGATGGATCTCTCCCTCTCCATGAAGGATGATCTGGACACCATTCGGAACTTGGGAACTAAGCTGGCTGAAGAAATGGGAAAGCTCACCAGCAATTTCCGACTTGGTTTTGGGTCTTTTGTAGACAAGAACATTTCTCCCTTCTCCTACACAGCCCCAAGATACCAGAATAACCCCTGCACTGGGTAAGAACAACCTTGGGGTTGTTTCCACAATAAATGTCAAATGTCTGTATCACATTGAGCAACAGCTGGTCAACTTTGTTCATCGGTTTTCAAAATTGTTTCCAAGTAAAGCATAACACATAAATATTTGTGGTAATTCCAGGATTTTTTTCCCAATTCAGAATATTGATGTTGGCATTAATATTTTTTTTTCTTTCCTGGACTGACTTCACTTTTTAAAATTACATTAACGTAAATAAATGTTGGGCAGTGGAAATCAGATTCATGGTGTTCTTAAAATGTTGTTTTGCTGTGTTCTTCTCTAGATCAATTGTGGAGAAAAGAATGGGTCTTTGGAACCTGGCCGGTTAAATATTTCTAATGAGATCATTTGCTTGAAATCTGGAAGAGAAAATAACTCTTAAAAACTGCACGGGATGCTAACATAAAAATCTATATTTCTGTGTGGATTCTATATGAATAGATTCTGTATGAATCTCAATTTTTATATGAATTGATTTCTAATTATGGAACAAATCTTTTTTCGAAATCTTGTGGCTTTTTAAAAAAATTACGTATACTTGACCTACAACCATTCATTTAGTGACAATTCAAAGTTACAACAGCTCTGAAAAAAGTGACGTATGACTGTTTTTCACATGCAAGACCATTGCAGCATCCCTGTGGTCACATGATCAAAATTCATTTGCTTGGCAAATGGCATGTATTTATGATAGTTGTAGTGTCCTGGGGCTGTATGATCGCATTTTGCAACTCTCTGACAAGCAAAGTCAATGGAGAAGCCAGATTAACTTAACAACTATGTTACTAACTTAACAACTTCAGTGATTCACTCAACAACTGAAGCATGAAAGGTCATAAAATGAGGCAAAACTTACTGAATATCTGTCTTGTTTAGCAACAGAAATTTTTGTCTCAATTGTGGTTGTAAGTTGAAGATAACACATCTAGGTCCTTTAATCCTTGAACACTGGTATTCTAATATTAGTGGGATGACAGGCATTGATATTAAAGGAAGATTACTGTAAGGACATGCAAAATTGGTCACATCCTTCAAGCTGCTGTCACTCATCTTGTATTTGTATAACAGAATTATGCTTCATGTCTCTACCAGAACCTTATGTACCCCTTTATTGTCTTTGATGAAGACTTACAGGTGTTGACCAAACCCATTGGCGGAAGTATACCTACTTATAGATATGTCCACATTATCTTACTTTTGCTCTTAATTGCTTGATGACTATTCATTTACTTTGTGAACCTATCATTTATCTACTCCACATCCAAAACTGAATTTCTATAGCAATGCTGGTTCTCAAGGAGGAAATATTTGAGAGGAAAAGGGCAAATAACCCTGAACTCATCAACTTAAACTGAGGAATGGTTCACTAAGATGTCTGTATGTCTTTTTAATGTAAGCTTTAAAATCCTCTCTTTTTCTCTCTCAAGATTCATTATATCTCTCTTTAAAGATTCTTATAGCATCAACAAGAAATAGCTGCTTTCAGAATCCGCAGTTAGTTAAGAAATAATTTATCCTGTGATATAAGCTTATTATATTTGAAAGGATTTATACTTAAGAAAGCATTTTTATAACTTCAACCCTAGTTGTAGGCCCATGAATCAGTTCTGCTGTATTTTTGAAGTATTTGCTTGCCAGGAATTCTTACTATTTATAACAAAGAGGTTTTATCCTGTTTTAAATAAGGTTGGGCATAAGAAACACTGCCTCATTGCTGAAATTAAATGGGCAACAAATGAATACTTGGCTCTAGAAATAAAGCTTTTCGCACGGAAGATTGCTTTGTGTCACTCAATCAGTACACTGCTCATCCTCTTTGAACTCTGTTGCACACAGCTATTGGGGAAATAGATTCTACCATTTCTTTGACTCAGTATAATTGAAGAGCAATACAGTATGCATGTTTGTTTTCCTCGCTCTTCGGGAATCTTCTGTCAAATCTAAAATACTGTATTTTTCGGTGTATAAGACACTCTGGAGTATAGACGCAACTAGCTTTTGGGGAGGAAAACAAGAAAACAACAAATCCGCCTCTGCCTCCCAGCAGTTTGTCTCCTTGCAGCGAATAGCAAACGGCCTGGTCAGTTTCAGCACAGCCTGATTTAGCACAAGCAGCTGATTGGTGGTTGGATTGGCTTCCCAGAATACCAATTGACTGTTCCAGGCTGCAGGGACTGCTACTGCCTACCTCAACCTACTGCAGCCTCGGTGCGCCCCATTTTTGGCCTGTTATTTTGGTCTTTTTTCTTGCCATTTTTGGGCTTTTTTGTCCTGCTTTTGGCCTGTTTTTGGCCTGTTTTTGGGCTGAAAAAGGCCAAAAAAGGCCAGAAATGGGATGAAAAAGGCCAAAAAACAGGCCGAAAAAAAGGTTGAAAAACAGACCAGCAGGTGGGTGGGGATTTGGTAACATTGGTTGTATAAGACATTATTCCTTCTTGTATTTTGTTACCTGGGAAGTGTTCTGTCTCTTGTTCTGAAATGTCTTCCATAATTTCATGTATCACTTTCTACCTCTGTTTTGATAGACACAAAGAAAGATGTCTTGCTTTACCTGGTGCTTTAAATGCCTTGGATTAGACCAGAAGTGTCAAACTCAAGGCCTGTGGACCACATCTGGCCCTTGGGGTGCTTAGATCTGGCCCACGGGGCCTCACTGGAAACAGTAAAGGATTGGCCCACTGTGTCTCTGCCAGTGAACATAGAGCTCAGGAGGGCCATATACAGCCTTCCTAGGCTCCGTTTTCAGCCATGACTGCTTCCTATAGCCCTTTGCCAGCAAAAACAGAGCTCTGGGATCTGCATGTGGACCCCTGAGCTCTGTATTCATTGGCAGAGGGCTAGCAAAACAAACTAAAAACAAAACAAAAGGAGAAAGGTTTCCTCTTTTGCATTGGAGCATGCAATAAGGGACAGGAAAGGAGAAAGATGAAAGACAAAGAAAAATAAGGGAAGAGAGCAAGAAAAGAAAAATAAGGAAAGAGGGGAAAGAATAAGAAGGAAGGAAGAAAGGAAGGGAGACAATAATGAGCATGAGGGAAGTCCTGCCTTAGCACTTGGTCACCTCAGGTGTCCCCAACATGATAGATATTGAGCTGGCCATGCTCCCCACCCATCCCGTCCCCAAGGTCAAACACAACCCTGATGTGGTCCTCAATGAAATTGAGTTTGACACCCCTGGTGTCATTCAATGTTTTGATTCAGTGCTTTGTGGCATTTCTTAGGATGCATCACGAAAAGGTTGATGCTCAAGCAATGTTTCAAAAGACTGAGGGATCCACGTGACTCTGATGTTTATCCCATAATAGTTTTATATATGTTTGGAAGGGTGGGGACTGACTTCTGGCCTGCTGTGAAGAGCAAGGCACTGTTTCCTTATGGTGGAATCTTGTTTAACTAGCTGAATCAGCACCTTCACATTATATTGTTAGTATAGCACTCAAACAGGTTCCGTATTGCTTAGAGTTGCCAGCCTTCTTATGCAGATTCTGTGCGAAGATTCAGAATTATAAGGACTCTTGTGCCTACTTGTAAGAGAAAGGAAGGTTAATTCAAAATAATTTTTAAATGGTGTAAAACTGGTGATGCGGGACAAATGAATTTTTTTTAACTATCATTATTTTTCGGTTTTGCTTTTCAAATGGAGAACTAGGTTCACTCAAATTACTATTAGTAGACCTCAGCATTTCAAATTGCAAAGCTTTATGTGGAAAAAGGATGACTCCAACATTACTTACTGTAATGATCCAGTTAATGATCCTGAACCTTGTAAGCTATTCACAACCTTTATATTATGCTGATCACCACAAATCTTGTTAGCAAATACATTGTGAGCATACACAAAAACCAAGCTATTTTCGTTGGGTATATTGCGTTCATGTAGAGGCTGGGGACAGTAGTTTATATAAGATTACAAAGGACAAGTTCATTTAATTTTATTCACTGAAATGGTGCATTAATCTTCTAGGCTTATTTAGGTTGAAGTTGCTATCCCACGTAATTATTTAATTCAATAGTCAATCACACTATTCCTCATATACCATTAAAAAGGTAAAGGTTCCCCTCACACATATGTGCTAGTCATTCCTGACTCTAGGGGGCGGTGCTATCTCTGTTTCTAAGCCAAAGAGCCAGCGCTGTCTTGACGATTCCGTAGGCATGTGGCCAGCATGACTAACTGCCGAAGGCACACGGAGCACTGTTACCTTCCCACCAAGATGGTTTCTATTTTTTCTACATGCATTTTTACATGCTTTTGAATGGCTAGCTTGGCAGAAGCTGGGGCAAGTAATGGGAGCTCACTCTGATATATGGCACTAGGGATTCGAACTGTCGACCTATCTGATTGACAAGCTCAGTGTCTTAGCCACTAAGCCACCATGCTCCCTCTATATAGCATTAGGAGCTTTACATTTCTAAGCTAAGTTTTAAATATATTTTGTTATTATTATTATATTTTATTCATAAAACATTATGAATAATAATAATAATGATGATGAAGATAATAATAACAACAACAACACAACACGCCAGATATCAACAACAACACAACACGCCAGATATCACAGTCATCCATAACCAAAGTGTACAGTTTATTGATATTGCTGTACCAGGAGACGGCAGAGTCGAAGAAAAAGAACTAGAAAAAAACCACAAAATATCGCGACCTGGCCATCGAAGCCACCTGATTATGGATGAAACCTGTGACAGTTGGCACTTGGCACCATGTCCAAGAATTTTGCACAGTATATGAAGAAATTGCAGCTTCCTGCAATAGCACCAGCAGAATTGCAAAAAACTGTGCTACTTGGAACAACATACATTTTGAGAAGGTACTTGGTCAATACCTAGAATGCTGGCAGCAACTCGTATCAACCATCAGTGCCAGTCAATAATGTGACACATTTTTAAATGTTCAGTTGAC
>JAEANM010023898.1:0-11268 GCA_017656035.1 Myanophis thanlyinensis
AGACACCAGTTCTCTAAGTTCTTGATCTCTTCTAGGTAGGCTGTCTCATTATTGTCAGAGATCAGGCCTACCACAACAGTGTCAAAACTCAGCATGAACATTTTAAAAAAAATATTCTTTCCAAGCAGGAAATTTTGGCAATTTCCAAGGACTTGAGATAAAAGAGCTTCACTCCTTTCTTCTAACAGCCCATAGTTTACAGCAAACATCTGTAGTCCATCTACGGAAATTCAACAACAATCTCTTGGTGAATATCAAGTTTATAGTGTTTCCCAGTATATTTATAATGGTTCTGCTTTAAATCTGGCATTGATGAGAACAAAGAACTCAATCATTCAGCTATGGGAGGATTATCTTCTACTGTCTATAGCAGGGGTCTCCAACCTTGGCAACTTTAAGACTTGTGGACTTCAACTTCCAGAATTCCTCAGCCAGCTTTGCAAAGTTGGAAGTTGAAGTCCACAAGTCTTAAAGTTGCCAAGGTTGGAGACCCCGGTCTATAGTGAAGCTGCTGTCTCAGACATAAGACTAAATAGCTAAGAGACTCCTGTGTTCATGAAGAATAAGGAGGAGGGTATGGAACTGGATCCAGGCTTTTGACCTGCTCATTAAATGATGGTCCCTGAATCAAGAGGGCTTTTCTGTCATCAGTCTCCTACTCAAATGGCTAGATATATCCTGCTCAAATTCTTCTAGTTGAACAGACATAATAACATAAATTGTTACTGCGGCAGCTGCTTGGCAGCATCATTCCAACTTTTCAGATGGCAGTGTATATCTTAATGAAAATAGTTTTATTTTTTGTTTTTAATTATCCAAAAGAGTCAGAGACTAAAGCAAGGGCTTTTTATTCCTCATATTCAGTAGCTGTAAAGGGAAGAAATCTAGTTTCTGTCAAAATTCTGGAAATCACTAAACTTGCCACCAACGCTCTGCGATGGAAAAGAACTTTCTGATACCTGTCAAAGTTTTAAAGTAATGTCAGTGTAATCAATGTACTATTGGCTTTGCTGTGAACAGAAATTGAGTAGCAGCACCTTTTAAAAGGCGATCTGAGGAAGAGAAGATAGAAGTGGACCATATAGCTATGTCTATGCAGCAGTTTAGATGAAAGGGAGATGGTCATAATTCAGCTTAAGCTCTGTTCTTCCCAAACAGACTCCAAAGTTATCACGACCCATTTCTCCATATAATTTTTTTGCAAGCTTTGAAAAGGAAAGTACAGATCCCACATAATAAGAAGGATCATCTTTCATGTGTATGCTTCAGGTTACCAATGACACCGAGGTAGACACACTTTGCTCAAGATACCTCCTCGTTCTTCCCTCCGTGAAACCTTTGAATGAATTGAACTGAAATTTATTTTCCATTAATATATCCCAGGTTGAGCTTTTTAACGCAGATTGAAGAGCTATGAAAGACAACTTTTATAAAGTTGTTTGCTGAGATGGATGGCTATAAAAATATAGATTAGATGAGATAGATAGATAGAGATAGATAGAGAGAGAGAGAGAGAGAGATGGACAGATGGACTGACTGGAGATACAGGAGATGGAAGAAAAAGGGAGAGTATTATTATCCCCAACCTTTCCAGCTTTGTGGACCACTGGGGGGGTAGGGGATGGTTCTGCGCAAGCAGCCAGAAACCGTGCATATGCTCACTCACTGTTCGCGCAATGCAATTGTGTGCTTGCCTGCCACCTCCATGGCCTGGTTCTGAATGGCTCATGGCCCAGTAATGGGCCACAGCCCCGGAGTTGGGGACCCCTGTTATAGGTAATGAAAAAATGTATTTTTAAAAAAGAAAACTTGTATTACTGGCACATATGTTTAAATTTACTGGCCAACATCAGCATTCTATTGGCTGTTCTTTTCACCTTTTTTCAAAGGTAAACCAATATAAAATGCCTTGCAGTAACTTAATTTAACGATAATTGGGAGCAATGACAGGTTAACACAATCTATTCTACTGTTAGAATTCAATCTGTCATAAAATACTAAATTCATTGGATACAACCCCCACAATCTGTGTTCTAGAACGTGTAATTAGGTTTTCCAAACCTCTTTTGTTCCAAATCCTGTGGAAACACAGTCTGAAATGGATTCTAAATAATTCATTCCTTTCCCTGTCTGGAGTTAAAGATGCAACATCCTTTACAGAACCCTTGTCTTTTAAAAAAAAGACTAGAGACTAGATAATAATGGATTAAATCATGGGATTTATGATAGATTATTTTTTCATTTAGGCTTCTCCTCTGCATTTTTCTTCACCATTGTTTAGTTCTTGAACTCTCCTCTGGCAGACTTTAACCATAATGTGAATTTTTCTAGGTAAAATCATTAATACTTTCCCAAACAGAGTATCATGACAATCAGTACTTGGGAAAGCATGCTGGTCTCTATAACTTTCCTATTATATATTTGTGCTGATCTGGACAGTACTACATAATGGCTCAGACATTGTTGTGCATTTGTTGGTATCTTCTCTGAATGGTTAATGAAGACAGGAGAGGAATAAAGAGTGACCCAAACATGACTGAATAATAAAAGTCTGGAGTGAAAAGTTCCAGATTCACTTCACTGCTTGACCCAAGAAATTCACTGTGTGGCTTCAGATCATTGAGTTTGTCTCACCAAGTCACATGGTTATTATAGTGATGATAAAATTGATCTCCTTGTGAACTGGACTGAGCAGTCATAAAAAAGGAGGCCTACAAATACAGTGACTAAATAATCATAACAGTACAAGCTAAGAGTCGAGTTACTAAGGATGTAAAATATCTGATGAAATTACCACATAAGTGTTGTTTGTTTGTTTCTCTAAGTATTTCATTGCTGTCTTTGCTGTTCTTTTATTAAAGAAGCGCAACTATATTATGTTGGCTTGAGTTTTGCCATAGCAATGACACAGCACAGTGGGGGATTCAGAATCTTACCATATGACCTGCCACTGATCATCAGAGATGCTAGAAATACATCTCCTTTGATATCTCTAGATTTATATTGAGGATCTTAAGATTTTAACAACAGTAGACAGCTGGACAGCTGTTGTAGCCTATGGGCTGCATATTACCCGTCCTATCTTTCCCGGAAAACATGTTGCTACAGCGGTAATACCATTCCCTGCTTCTAAGTGAGAAGGTGCCTTCAGAGTGAAAGGATTGGTTTCAGTTTAAGGCATAACTCTTGTTAGGAAACCAATTTTCTTGCCAACAGGTTGTATCTAGCTTTTGCTACACAGGAACATATGCTTTCGCATAATAATCCACAAATGTCTTAAACTTAAGCTCAATAGAAGCACTGATTTATTTCTAGGTTGTAGTGTAACAGAAAGTCTTTAAAAGCCTGGCTTGTAAAGCCTGCATAGTGTTCTCCTATGAAGAGGTTGGATAACAATCTATTATTGTTATGACAAAGGCAGTTTTATAAGCAAATAAAAAGCTGTCGGAATGAAGTCGGGTGAACAGATTGATCGACACTGACACCACCTGTCAAAGCAGGGGTATCCCCAGTGACAGTCACTGGCTTCAAAGGGGTGGGTAGGACTGTGGAATCAAAGCCCCTCCCCTTTTACATGCATGAAAAAGGGGTGGGCCTTGATCACCTAGTCACCAGCCATTTTGAATTCTATAGTCACTGAGGATCTCCCTAATTCAGGGGCATCTGTGGTGATAGAAGGCACCCTGTTTCTTCCTTATGTGTATCATAGTTGCCCTCAGATGCCTATGCCTCCCCTCTCCTTTTGTTTGTGTACCACTAATCCTACTAGTTTTGAAAGGAACTGGCTATTTATGCATCTGAACAGAGTTTATGATCATAATAAAGATTTTATTTTATTTAAAAGCAGGTTTTGACCATTTGGTACAGCAACTTGGCAAAGCAAAATTTTTATACCAGATCAGCTTCAAGGATGTGGGTGCCTTTGACCAGATGATCTCAGCAGAGACTTTGGCACATAGGAATGTATACTATTGAAATGAAATGTTTAGATTACATCTGTAGTATTGGAAAGCAAATAATTACATTGGCCAGGTCAGCATGGTTTATAGTGTCACCTTTGAAAATACCACCTGGAATGCCTGGGACGTATAATCTTTGCCTAGGGATAGCAACATCCACACAAAGTTCACAAAAGCTGGAAAACTAGAGAAAAAAAATTATGTTTTGTTTTGAGAATATACACTCCAGGAAATATGCTAATTCATATTGTGCTGTGCTGTGCTGTGCTGTGCATGCTATTCCAATCATCCTAATACAATGTTTCTCAATCTTGGTGACTTTATGATGTTTGGACTTCAACTCCCAGAATTCCCCAGCCAGCTTAAAGTCACCAAGGTTGAGAAACACTGTCCTAGCACAATGTCTGGGATAAGGGTCAGGTTATTAGGGGCATTCCAGATCTCAAGGGGATCTCAACCACCAGGACTTGGGGGGTTGGAATCTCACTTCAGAGCCAGGTACTGCAACAGAGAAAACACACTTGCAAAGCCTTGATTCAAGACACTGCTTGATTGTAGAGGACATAGGGAATAGTCCATATGGAACAGCAACAATCAATAATCAGACAGTATCAGCTTGAACTCTGTTCCAATAAATAAATTTCAGCAGCCATCTCAGACAAGTTTTCCCTAGTTCACATGAAAATGTTAAATAAGGAAAGGGGATAGCACATTCAGATTTGCAAGATTATGTTGTTATAGCTGTTATAATAAAAATACTCCTAACCTATATGGCATTTTGCTTTCTTACTCAAGTCTACCTTATAGGGCTGACATTGATTGAAAGAACCTGAAGTGTGTGAACCCTGTTGGGTCAAATGGACCATGTTGACATCATGGGAGATAATCCCTCTCCAATTGGTGTACTAGGTGAAGCTGTGCAAAGACCTTCCTGGCCACAGCTACCTCTTGCTCATTGAGGAATAAGTCTAGGGAAGACTCTCCAGATTGCATCACTCTTAAGTGGAGAAGTGCCATCCCACCCAAGGATAAAAATAAACCAGATCTAGATGTCCCTAACATCGGCAGCTACCAGTTTTGGTAGCATTGAGTAGGAGATGGTTGCTTCCCATCCAAATCTGCACACCATGTAGACATAGGAACAGAAAATTGACGGAATTTATTGAAAAATTGAGAGAATCCCCAACATTGACTTCTCCCTGCACTTCTCATCTTTTGATGTATTCTGAAAAACTATCCCAGTCTGCATTCCCCAGGGACCTCAAGTTACATAATAAAAGAGGAATTCGGATGCATGCACTCGGATGAGACAGGCCTATGTCTTAATATGAAAGGTTTTGCGGGGTTTAAGAGGCAGCCCAAGTTTCCTGCATATGTGTTCCTTAGATCAAACTGTATCTCAGGTGCCTTCTCTCCAGTGTATTTACTTTCCTCGATTTTAATAGAAAAGTGGGGATGGAAGTACAAAGAGAAGTAGTTGGGGATAATGCACGGAAAATACTCTGCAATAATGGTGGAGAAATTCTTCCTGTTTTTAAAGGAAATTGTGTTTCATGAAAATTGAAAGAACTTCAGGAAAAGACTGGAAAGAATTCAGTTTGAGCACCAACACATAAGGCATGGAATGGGGCAAAGCAGTGCACTGAAGCAGCTATAGCAGCTATGGAGACAGGCTGGGTAAAACACAAAGATTTCAGCCAAATAAAACAACTCCCTACAATAATCCTATTACTAATTAGACTGGCTGACTATATAGGTCAATACTATGCTCCACTATCTTGCACTGGCAGAACATTGTATAAACAAGACAGAGGGAGGGGAAAGCCTAATGGGAAGGGTGAAAAGGGCAGTGTTTTCTCAGGAGGTTTACAGAAAGCCCAAGTCTATCTTTGCAGTGCGGAAAATATAGTATTTTTAATGCTCATGTCAGCCTTACAAGGTAGTCCAGACAAGAAGCACACCCAGTAGTACTAGCTCTAATCTCTTTGTAATGTTACAGGAACAAAATTTTGAAAGTCTGAAAGTACATCTCTCCACCTGACCTGTATAGTCCAAGAAACTAGAAAGGGTGCCTTCTGAAGTGTTTGCAATACCCCCATTCCTTCCGTGGACTTAGCTGCCAAATGGATGGCAATTGTCAAGTTTTCAACTTCTCCTCTTGTCTCCCAAGGTCATTCTCACATATTTTTACTGCTCAGCACATTGTAGGTAACTGTAGTGGTCCACAGTTAGGGACTTTTAGACTAAACAAATCAATTAGTGACTGTAAATCTGTTCCAGGCATTGTATCTAAACCATTTTCCCATAGTACATTTGTCATGTAATACATGAAGATACTTTAGTTTGTGTTGAAGTCACACAAGAATGACAGAAACTAGAGCTTAGCCTCAGAAAAATCAGCAATGAAATTAAATATTCTAAGTGGGATAAAAAGAAAGCAAAATAGCAAATGAAAATATGGGTAGATAGGGTAAAAAAATCTCAACATGCTAAATGTTTTAAAAGTTGCCTAAAATTCACAATTATGTGTCAAGAAGATCAGATTGACTGAAATAGATCCATAAAGTTTTCATATAGTTGGTGGGGAAGAGAGCTCATGGAAATTCATCCTACATTGCAATTTGCCCCTAAATTTAAAAACAAAGTCTCTTTTGGGTCCAGCTCCTCTGCTGACTTTATGGGCATTTTATGCGGTATAATTTTCTTGGCCATAATATGGAAGTGTTTTACTTTTGTCTTTTTCAGGGTTTTCTTTTACTTCTCAGTGTAGTAGCGTAAACCCTGAAATTTGCTTATTTCCCTCTCTTCCAAGTACTAACCCGGTTAGACTGTACTTGAGTTTTCAAGATGAGCAAGTTCTGATTTTAGCTCAGTGGGAAGATGCATTATCAGTTGTGCTAAGAGGCTCCGTCTTAAAGTGTGCCTTGAGAGTAATATTCTCTGAGTACATTTCAAGCTAGAATTATAGAGGCAGTAAAACTAGTGACAATGTGGAGAACACCTCCTAAGAGGCCCTGTCATGGACAGTAGATTTTCAAGGGCACAAGGAGGAGAGGGTATGTCTTCATGAGGGGAAAATGTGTGTATGTGAATGAGTGGGAGAAGGACTGTAGATTTGATCTGATCTCTGGGCAGCAAACAATGAATTAAAACAAAGGTAAAGACAACAACAAAAGCTCCAAATCATCATGCCTCGAACGTAGTTAACATCTGTGAGAGAAAATAATGTAATTGCAGCAATGGTGGAATTCATTTTTTTTTACTACTGCTTCTGTGGGCGTGGCTTGGTGGTCATGTGACTGGGTGGGCAGTTTCTGTAAGCAGGGCAATAAAGATTAGACTAGAAACAACACCAGAATGTTTTTTTCATGCCTTTCTTACAGGATTAAACCTGTAAAGTGGAAAAAAACAAAAGGAGATTTCTTCTAACAACCGGTTCTCCGAACTTCTTAGAAAATTTACTACCGGTTCTAGCGAACCTGCTGAATTTCACCTCTGCATTGCGGGGGATATGGGTGTAGCTTTATGGAAAAGAGGAACGAAGTGTGGTTATAGGTAGTCCTCAACTTACAGCCATAACTGAGGTCAAAATTTTTATTACTAAGTGAGACACTTGTTAAATGACATTTGTTAAACTTGTATATCTAGTGTTTTTTTCCCCCTCTAAATTCATAGATTTAGAGCTATGTGTAGTTCTGTGTCCTGCTCTTTTTCTTTTTTATCTGTATTGTCTGATGTACTACCTTGGCCCTGGGGAAACATTATTTCATTTCACTGTGTACTGTACTGTATATTGTTGAAATTACAATAAAACTTGACTTGACTTGACTTGAAATGAATTTTGCCCTACTTTACAACTTTTCTTGCCACAATTGTTAAGCTTAGTAACACAGTTGTTAAGTGAATCTGGTTTCCCCAATGACTTTGCTTGCCAGAAGGTCACAAAAGCTGATCACAAGACCCTGCAACTGCCATAATATGAGTCAGTTGCCAAGCTTCTGAATTTTGATCACATGACTGTGGGGATGCTGCAATGGTTGTAAGCATGAGAAATGGTCATACGTCACTTGTTTTAGTGCTGTAACTTTGAACTGTCACTAAATGCTGTTGTAAGTCAAGGACTACCTGCACAAAGGGAGAAAGTCTTGGATTTTCTCAGAAATGGACAAAATATGTTCTTCAAATTTCATCCTGCCATTGTCTGCATTGCTTTCCCATTGGAGAGACCACTGCCCTACTTCTACTGTCTAGCTCTGGGCTATGATTCCATTCAATTCAATTAAGGGGAAAAAATTTGCTGAAATAATAATAGTTCATGGAACTTATTAGAATGCTTCCTTCAAAGGGCAAAGTTGCAAGCTGGATTTAGTGCCTTAGTGAACAGAAAGGTTTTGAAGCTTCTTTGTTCATGGGTTAATCATTTTGAAAATGGATCTTCCCCTCCACTCACAGCACCCTGTTCGAGAAATATTTTCCGAACTACCAGATACATGTGCACAGTGGTGGGATTCAAATAATTTAACAACCAGTTCTCTGTTCTAATGACTGGCTGGGTAGGCGTGGCTGGGTAGGTCATGTGATTGGGTGGGCGTGGCCAACTCATCACTCATGTCGAGGGGCGCCTCTCCTCACCATGCCTGGTCTTGCCTCGCCCCTTCCTGCATGGGATCGCCTGAGAGCAAGGTGAAAAAGAGAGAAGGGGCGGCCACTAGTAGAGAGGGGAGAGTGTGAGATTGGTGCTTCTGGGACCAGGGGATCCGGGAACTGTCTGGGTCTGCCTCACCTGGCCTCTCTTCCTCTCGCAGCTATAATTTATTTAAAAAAAAGCTAAAGAATTTTTTTAAAAAAAATTCATTCAGAATAAGTTGAGAAGTATGGCAATTTGGTCTAGGTGTACTGACATTTGTGCTACAAATAATAAAGAAATCAAGGAAGATAAATGGATAAATGAAGGGAAGTATAGATGCATAAATATACCGTGTTAAGGTTTGATTCTCAGCAATTCTGTAGCTGCTGGGTGATCCCTTGTTCCGTGCTACTGCCAGGGCCAGTTGAGGAGGCTGGTATGTGTCAGATAGCATTGGTGCTGGGCCTGGCAGAAGCAATAAAGAGGGAGTTTGGGGGGGGAGGGGTTGGAGACCTACTAGGAGCCGGAGCCCTACCCAAACTTCCTGGGATGGTTCCAGTAGAGCTGCTGGTGGCCCATGGTGGTAGTTGCATGGCTCGGATGCTGAAAAGGAAAGGCCAAATGGCATAGGCACAGAGAAAGGGAGCAAGTGACCTTTCCTGCCACCACTCCTCCCCTTGGGTGATGTCATAGCATGAAGCAGCTTTAGTAAGCTTGGGTGAGCAGCCACACAGTGAGGAGAGCCCAGGCTAGGCAAGAAGTGGCTGGGAGTGGGAGGGGAGGGTGAGGCTTCAGCCAGTTCACTGAACTGAGTAAACAGTTAGTTACTGATTCTAGCAAACCGGTGTGAACTGGCTGAATTCCACCATTACATGTGTCAACCCTGAAGCCATTTTTGAGCATCTTCAGGGCTGCCACAGCAGGCTGGTTGGAACTGTGGGAACGTGAGGGGGAATAGAGATAGCTGGGGACTTGTAGCCAAAAAATAATTCATTCTTTTGGGAACCAAGGACACTCTCACCAGGTGTTGGGAAGGCATGGACCGGAACCAGTTGAAGGTTGGACTGTGACCTGATTGGACCATGTGATGGACATGTGAAGAGGGGAAGAGAACATTAACTTTTAATTTAGGAGGGGAAAACCTTGGGACTTTAGAGTCGGGTTTTCACCAGATGTGCCAATATGACATACTTAATAAATCTATACTTTGAGGAACACTCAGGCCTCAAGAGTTTTGATTGCATTGGGTATGTTACTTGGAACCCTGACAGCAAGCACACAAAGACATGTGGAAACAAGCATGGGTTCTCCTCCTTGTTCTGTGACGTTAAAATTTATCGGTTTTCATTTTTTGCAGGAATGTTAATTCAAGGAGCATTGACACTATGGAGACAGTGTGCACCCAATGGTTGCCGATTTGGATAAAACAGAAAAAAGCATTCTTAATGATCTGCTACTACTAGCTTGACTTCAACAGTGATTTGCTGAAGAACCCTCGTGAGTTCCACACTGGTAAATATACACACCTAACTAGATTAAAGGGTTTGAGATCAGCAGATCAATCTGGAGAAACCATGGTGTTGTTTTCATGTGAATAATTAGCACAGGGGATAATTGACAATTACGACCTTGTAAAGGGAAAGGACCGCATAGAGTAAGTAAGATGACCTTTAGCGGGTTAGAAATTGTTGCCTACATAAAAAGGGGATGAAGCCCAGATCGACCCGATAACAGCTGGAAGCAGTGCATTCAGACACCTCACTGAGCAGTAAGAGGGAGGAGGAGGTACTACACAATAATGCAGGATTCTGTTATTTTATTTATTTATTTATTAAAAAATTATTGAAATTACAGTTAATTTCAATAAGAATAACTTTAGCCTTTTGGTGGAATTGATTTCCTATTGTCAGTTGCTGATGGGGCTGAAGGGTACACTTAACATGATTTAAAACAGGTAACTTAATAACTGTTTGAAGTTATAATGGCACTGAAAAAAGTGATTTATGGCCATTTTCATGCTTATGACTGTTGCAGCACCCCCATAGTCACATGATTTACATTTGGATGCTTGACAGCTGATCACATTTATGATGGTTGCAGTGTCACAGGGTCATGTGATCACCTTATGCGACCTTCTGATGAGCAAAGTCAATGAGGAAACCAGATTCACTTAACAATCATGTTACTAATTTAACAACTGCAGTGATTTACTTAAGAACTGTGCCAAGAAAGTTGTAAAATGGGCATAATTCACTTAACAAATTTCTCACTTAGCAACATACATTTTCATGGTCATAGGTTGAGGACTACCTGTATCCATGTCTGCTATTGAAAGAAAAGGGACTGTACATATGCTTATGAGTGAAAAGGAAGGAGACATGTACTATATATGCAGCCCTGCTCTTCACAGCACTGCCTACCATAACAAATCATAGATTTGTCTTTCTCAGCAATGCCAACCCAAAAAGATTTGCAATCCAGCCACACATCTAAAAAAAGATGGCCACTTGCAAGGAATCTTCTACTATTAGTACTAATACATAAGGAAGAACATTGATTAAGCATGGTATTTTTGGGAAACTATAGATTAAATCAAATCCTAAAATCCAATTTTAAATATCAGCAAGAGATTGTGCAATTAAGACATAATTATTGTTTGTAATTATTGCAATTATATATATA
>JAEANM010023899.1:0-11268 GCA_017656035.1 Myanophis thanlyinensis
TCTCCCTTCCTTTCTCTCCATTCATTTTCCTCTCCCTTCTTTCTCTCCATTCCTTCCTTCTCCTCCTTCCAGCCTTCATTCCGAGCGGCGGCGGGGCGGCGGCTGTGGGCGGGGCAGGAGCGGCGGGAGCAGCCCGACAGGCCAGCACCCCCGGCTGGTCTCCGTGACAATGCGGCTGGCATCCTCCTCTCCTCCTCGTATCCCGCCTCCTCTCTTCAGGCCAGGGCGAGTGGGGGCCGGTCAAGTCGCACTGCCGCTCATGGAGCTGCCTCCTCCAAGCGGCAGCGGTGGGGGCGCAGAGGGGCTCATCCGACCGCTGCTAGACGCTAGAGCCGCTTCGCCTGGCTCAGGGGAGCCAAGAGCCGCCGGCGGAGGCAGCTCCATGAGCGGCAGTGCGGCTTGACCGGCCCCCACTCGCCCTGGCCTGAGGAAGCGGGATATGAGGAGGAGGCCGGCTGCACTGTCACGGAGACCGGCCGGGGTGCTGGCCTGCCGGGATGCCCCCGCCCCGCCGCTCCCACAGCCGCCGCCCCAGGCCTGATGGTGGCTCTGCTTGGCCTTCTGCGGTCTTACTTTACTGCAGAAGGCGGCTCTCAAGCCCGGTGGCGGGAACGGGAATGGGAACGGCGCTTCCTCCTCCTCAGGCCAGGGCGGGCATGCTTGCGCTGGCAATCCCGCCACTTGCCAGCACAAGCATGCGCTCTGTCCGCCCACCCCCAAGCAGAGAGGACGGGCTGCTGGAGGAGAGGGGGGGAAAGAGGGGGGGAACGGCTTGGACGTCACGGGCCGGGTAAATGCGCTCCGTGGGCCGCATGCGTCCCGCGGGCCATAGTTTGAGGACCCCAGAGCTAGAGTGTTGCATGTGGAGAAAGGTGGGATAATAAGTAACCAAAAAGAACCCAAATTACTGACAGAGAGTTATACTATGAAGCGGAGAAAATAGGGTCCCCCTGTTTAGTACGGGCGGAGGGAAACTTTTCCATCCCAGGAAAAGGAGACCAGAAAAGTTTTAACCCACAGCCTTCCAATCTGGAGGGAGGGATGGATGGAGCGCAGAGGAATCACTCCATTGCTCCCCCGGCCTTCTCCCCACAACTGAGCCCTTCGCTACCAGCATGGGATTTCTTTTTCCAGATGCCCTGGGTAGCCTTCAAGTCTTTGCCCGGCCCGGGAGGCAGGGGCGTCCTGGAGTGGGTCCAGGCCAGGCGATGCATCCCAGGGGAAAGCTGTGCTGCCCCTCCCCCTCTTTTGAGCCTTTTTGAACGCTTTTTGAGGTGTGTGTGTGTGTGTGTGTGTGTGTGTGTCTTTTCAGCCTCTCGGTCCTAAGGCAGGAGTCTCCGACCTTGGCAACTTTAAGGCTTATGGATTTCAACTCCCAGAATTCCTCAGCCGGCAAAGCGACTTTAAGACTTGTGGACTTCAATTCCCAGAATTCCCCAGCCAGCTTTTCTGGCTGAGGAATTCTGGGAGTTGAGGTCCACAAGTCTTAAAGTCCCCAAGGTCGGAGGCCCCTGTCCTAAAGAGTCTTTTCCTTTCCGCCGCGGCGACCCCCCTCCTCTCCTCTCCTCTCCTCTCCTCATCGAGCGGACGCCCCAAAGACCCCCGCCGACCCTCTCCGGCATCTCCCCCGGGTTAAAGCAGCGCGCTTTGTCCGCAACTCCGCGGCCTTCCGCAATGCAAATCCCAGCCCCGGAGCAACTCCGCGGCCCCCGCCCGCCCCGCTCCACCCGTCCCGGACCTTCTTACCGCGCGCCGCCCGCTCGGCTCCTCCCGGGCTCCGACGCTCTTTCCCCGGAAGAAGAGACGCGCTGAGGCGCCTTGACTTTCCTCCACTCGGGTTTCAATGGGGCTTCCCGACATGCCTTGCAAGGCCAGGTGTGCCGCAAAGGCCTTCGGGAAATGAAGTTCTCCGCTGTTCCCCTACGGCCTCTTCCGAGACGGCCTTTACCTTCGCGGGGTTAGAGTTGGGGTCTTCTCGCTCCCCCACGCCTTTCTTTTGCGCGCCCCTCAAGCTACGAGTCCGGGCGGGTGGCTGGACGGCCGCGCAAAATGCCCCGGATTCAGCCGGGCGCTTTGGCTAACTTGAGCCCCCGGCGGCTCTGCGGGCCTTCCCATTTCCCTCAACCCGCTTGGTCAAAGGCGGATTTTCTTTCTCCCGTGGCCTTTTTTAGGATGAAGGCTTGTCTGATTTTTAACAGTATGCCAATAGTACTGTTAATCTGGATTTTTTTTTATTATTCTAAGTTATTTTTCATTATTTGAGGACTTGTTTGAACTAACCTGGGAAGGTTTACAGAGACAGCTTTAAAATACTATTTTTACAAAAAGGCATGGTGTGAAATGAAAGCAGACCAACAATTTTTGCCAGCTGTAAAATATAGCAGTAAAATATTTAATATAAGCTGAGCCACTTTTTCCAGCAATCACTGGGATTTTTCATCTATTATACTGAAAATTCTGGGAGTTTTGTTTTTTTATTTCAAGCACATCCCAATCCCTGCAAGGCTTGGCCATATGAAAACAGATAGAAAGGCCTAGTAGAAGGTGGTGGCTGCCACCAGGTGTATTTGGCCACTTTTGACTAACAAGTTTGTTATACAAGTCTTTTCCTACTTTCACAAAGCTTTCATACACCAACATCCCAAACTGTTTCAGCAGCCTAACTATCTCCTCAAAAAAACTATTTTCAGTCACTAAAGTTCCATACTAGTATTTAATTTAAACAAGTATAAAGGGGCAATTCTACTTCCCATGTTTTTGAAAGTGATAGCTGAAGTTTTATGAAATTGAACAAAGGTTGTTACAACACTCCAATTTACAGAAGAACTTACTTTTATGGGAACACTGAACTATTGAAGCAATTTTATCCATTGTGTAAGAAATAAAACCAGATGTTGCTAAAAAGCTTCTGACTGGACATTTTAGATTTCACAATTTATCTGCTGTGAAGAAGAAAAACCAACTGTAGTTCATATTTAAAATAACACTGGCAGTCATCAATAGACTTGGGAGACAACTTGTATAGGTTGCACATACTTCCCATAAAGCTTGTCCCACCATCCAAAAATGAGAAGTTAAAAATTCTGTACAGACATATGTACATACTTTCTCGACATCTCAAACTGTAGTATCAATACTTTAAACTGCAATCAGAGCAAAGAGAATAATCTGAATATTGCTATAGTCCTTCAGTAATTGTACATGATTCAAACTTTTTAAAAAAGTATTTCATAGACATCCTAAGCATAGATGGGTGGATTTGACTGAAATCAGGTTGATTTAAATCATAATTTTTAAAGAGCAAACATCTCTGACCCATTGTTGACTCACCGACAGTCCCAATATTGCAGAATATACAGCCTTCAATTATGAATGTATCTTAAATAGAAAACTATCTTCAGATAGATTTTTACTCCAAAAGCATTTTATGAAAATTAATTTGATAAAAAAAAATCTGATTTAAATTAAAAAAAAATCAATTTTTTGATTTTTTTTTTAAATATCGATCTTTATCCACCCTGAGATAGACTATCTTGGTTCAGCCTTAAAACAATTCCTGGGAGATGTTCTAATTGTATAAACTTTATACCATGTGGCAAAATTTAGAAAAAATACACTCAAAGGGAAATATTTTTACTCACACATTTATTTGAAAGCTTACATTCATATCCTGAAATGTATGTTCTTTGCTTGCTTATGGATTGTGCGAAGCAGCTATGGTACCACAGAAGCAAACTGATTGGTTTTGAAAATCTGACCTCAGGGAACTGTCTATTTTAAAAGGCTAAAATATGAATATGTACACTGTGAGAATAACACAAGCTGTTTTAGCAATACAGTAGTTCAGATGAGATAGCAACAGACAAATCAGCGTTACGTAAACGGTCATCTTTACAGAACACAGCCTGATTACACTTGCTTCCGTATACACCCTGTGCTCTGCTGCTTGAACAGTTATGAAGGTGGTGCAGTATCTACTTTAAATGCTAGCACAGAGGAACAGTCAGAGGTGTTCATTTATCCCATGTTCTATGCATTACACGCTGCTCAGAGCATCGACGCCTGGAAGAACTTTACCTGCACATGGTTGAAAAGACACAAACATGAGTAACTAATTTCAGCACAGCTCATTTCATCATCTCAGAGCCAAAGGTCCTCCCTCAACCCCGCATTTCCCAGAGGTCTTGGCTTTCTCCTGCTGAAGCGTTTAAAATTCTGAAGGGCCATTACAGAAAATTTCAAGGATTTCTGCAAAACTAAGGCAATCCAAAGTGAATTTCAAAGACAGAGTTTCATTCGTGTGTATATTATTATATTACCCAGGATTAGAAGGCACATGAAGAATTTGAATTAGCCACTCCAACTGAGAACAACTGCATGGAGAAGTAAGTATGTTCTCTTTGTGCATGTGGAGCAGAAGGAGCAGCACTCAGGCAGACCATGTATTTCAATGGTCATGTTTTTGGTTTGATCTGCCTACTTTCTAGTATGTACTGTGTAGCAACACACAGAAATGGTGGATTCCAACAGGGAAAAGACCGCCTATTGCTGAAGTAGCAGTTCATTAAGGGCACCAGGTAAGATATTAATCAGAAATTTTTAACCCAAATTGAGCAAATTAGATGCTGCATCAAATATACTTTAAAATAACAAAAACAGGTATCTATTATCTGTTCCAAAAAGTCACACCCCAATTCTCATATTCTTTGATATATTTTAGGGAGTTTAGCTAATGTATACCTTTACTAACAATGCATTATATCCTGAGGAAATTTCACCACTAAAGTTTAGAACCACCAAGGAAAACCTACATTTTGAATGCTAACAGTCTAAACTAAAGAGGACATTTCACTTTCATAGGCTCTTTCTACAAGGGCACATTCTTTCCCCTTCATTGTTAATTCCTAGGCAACAGAGACAAAGAGCCTGTCCAGCATGGCATTTCTGGTAATAATAGTTGCAGAAGACTTTAGTTTGGCTTATTTTTCAGACAGCAAGTAAAGGTAACGGAAAGACAAAATGTGTATGTATTGGGAAACAGCTTAATTACTAGAGGAAATAAAATCATTTGCAGAACAATGCAGCCCACAAAGACACAACTATAAATTTTTTCCCCAAGAGGTGACAGTGTTAGTCTTTGCCAACAAACTAGGAATCCTGTAGCACCTTAAAAGTCATATATTTAACTCTGTCATAAATTTTCATGGATACAATTCATCAGATGCAAATGCACTATGCCAATGAAAACTCGCTCCATAATCTATCTGTTGACATTTAAGGTTCTACAAGGATACTTTTTGTTATATATATTTTTTTCAATGTAAATGTAAGTTTTGGACGATACACAACTAATTGGTAGAATTTCACAGTAGTGATAGTGAATGGTAATCCAGGCTCACATATTTTAGACTGGGCTGTATTAATGGGCTCAGTGACTGCACAAAAAAATTCTACTTTTAAGAAGCCAGTTTTATCATCTTGCTTAGGCAAAGCACATATACCTAAATTAAGCACTTATAAGAAAATCAATAGCTTAATATTTTCTGCACAAAGTTGTTGCGGCTATATGTTCTTCCTATCAACTCCTTAGACCACAAGAGCACTAGAAGCCTTCAGCCCCTTCATGAATCACTGTCTTGTCATGGCAAAAGGGCATGCACATCTCAAAGAAGCTATGAGCTAAGCCATGCAGGCTACCCAAGACAGACAGATGATAGTAGAGTTCTGACAAAATGTGGCCCACTGGAGAAGGAAAGGGCAGCCCACTCCAGTATCCAAGAAAACCCCACAGACAGTACCAAAAGCTAAAAGATGTGATGCCAGAAGATGAGACCCTCAGGTTGGAAGGTGCCCAATATGCTACTGGGGAAGAGCGGAGGGCGATGACAAGCAGATCCAGAAAGAGCGAAGGTGCCGGGCCAAAGCCAAAAGGGTGCTCGGCTGTGGATATGTCTGGAGGGGAAAGCAAAGTCCGATGCTATAAAGAACAATATTGCACAGGAACCTGGAATGTAAGATCTACGAATCAAGGTGAGCTTGATTCACAAATAAGATGACGTGACATAAGATGGCAAGATTGAGCACTGACATATTGGCAATCAGTGAACTAAAGTGGATGGGAATGGGTGAATTCAGGTGGCCATTGTATCTACTACTCTGGGCAAGAAATGGAATAGTCCTCACTGTCAGTAAAAGAGTGGGGACAGCATACTTTGCAGCCAAAGATGGAGAAGCTCTGTACACTCAATAAAAACAAGACTTGGAGATGACCATAGCGCAGATCATGAATTTCTTATTGCAAAATTCAGACTTTAATTGAAGAAAGTAGGGAACACCACTAGGCTGCTCAAGCTCAGGTATGACCTAAATCATATCACTTATGAATACAGAATGGAGGTGATGGATTGATTTAAAGGATTTGATCTGGTAGACAAGAGTGCCTGAAGAACTACGGATGGAGGTTCATAATATTATATCAGAGGCAGCAACTAAAACAATCCCAAAGGAAAAAAAATGCAAGAAAGCAAAGTGGCTGGTTGATGACGCCTTACAAATAGCCTGAGGAAAGAAGGAGAGTGAAAGACAAGGGAGAAAGGAAAAGATTAACCCAACTGAATGCACATTGTCAGAGAAAAGGAAGGAGAGATAAGAAGGCCTTCTTAAATGAACAATGCAAAGAGAGGAAAACATCAAAATGGGAAAGACTAGAGAAAGACTCAAGAAAATTGGAGCTATCAAGGGAATGTTTCGTGCAAAGATGGGCACCCATCTTTAGAGACCTAACAGAAGCAGAAGAGATTAAGAAGAGGTGCAAGAACCCACAGAACTATACAAGAAAGATCTTAATGTTCCTGATAATCATGATGGTGCGATTGCTGACTTCGAGCCATGCATTCTGGAGTGTGGAATCAAATGGACCTTAGGAAGCACCACCAACAACAAATCTAGCAGAGATGACAGTATTCCAGATAAGCTATTTAAAATCCTAAAGGACAGTGCTGTGAAATTGCTGGATTCAGCACGCCAGCAAATTTGGAAAACTCAACAATGGCCACAGGATTGGAAAAAGTCAGTTTATGTTTCAATCCCAAAGAAGTGCAATGTCAAAGAATGTTCAAACTAGCAAACAATTCTTCTCATTTCACACACTAGCAAGGTCCAACCAGCTAGGCTTCAGCAACGATAGATTCTATTTCCTTGGCCTCCAAGTTGACTACAGCCATGAAATTAAAAGATGCTTGCTCCCTGGGAGGAAAGCTATGGCAAACCTAAGAGCCTATTAAAAAGCAGAGACATCACCTTGACGACAAAGGTCCCTATAGCCAAAGCTATGGTTTTCCCAGTAATAATGTATGGCTGTGAGAACCAGACCATAAAGAAGGTTGAGCGCTGAATAATTTATGTTTTGGAAGTGTGGTAACTGTGGCAGTGGAGAAGGCTCCTGGACTGCAAAGAGGACGAATCGATCAAGCATAAAGGAAATCAAGCTTGGGACCCTGAGGAAGGCAAAAAGAGAAGGGGACGGCAGAGGGTGAGATGGTCAGTTAGTTATTGATGCAATGAACATGAATTTGGGCAGACATAGCTTAGCGATTGAAAAAGCCTTTGACAAGAGGAGCAGTGCTTAAAGCAAGCTAGAGAAACCATGCTGTCAACTCATCAGGGGTAATTTAAAAGAAAAAAAAACCCATTACCTTCTAGAAGTTCCAGACTGGCTCCACCTCCTGTACTAACATGGCTAACTTTATCTTCCGTGTCCCATTTAGCACAGCAGGTAGCAGTGTCTCCTCCACCTGTAAAATAGTTTGGACTGTTTGAGGACACACAACTGGGCTAATACCAAAATGTGCCGTTTGATGTTAAAACCACTTAAAATAAAAGTCAGAGCCACCCACTTCCAGCCAGAGGTTCTTCTCCGTGTACCATTCCAAACATTCTCTGCCAGTTGGATATGTTGGACAATCCAAAATATTTAAAAGGGCAACAGAGGCAGGTGGCATCGATATTACTGAATTTCCCAATGTAAGGCAATGCCCCTGTTCCTTCCGTGAAAGACATTGTTCAGACTGATCAAAAATATAATAATCAAAAACTGACAGCCAGAAGAACAAAAGAAAGATTTGTACCGATAATAGTGATGCAGCCTTTGCTGGTGACTTCCACTACTTTATCCATCACGGCTTTGGTTCCTTTGGCAAACTTCTCCCACTCGAAGACACCCACTGGACCGTTCCACACAATTAGCTTGGCTCTGCCCACAGCTTCCACAAAGAGCTTAATGCTTTCAGGGCCACAATCCAATCCCTAAGACCAAGGGAGCAAATCAGACCCTTCAGCCCTTCCTCCGGAAGGAAAGCACAGAGAAGAAGGAAAAAAACTGGCAGCGGTCTCTTCCACTCACCATCCAGCCTGCAGGGATGCCAGAGGCCAATGTCGCTTCCCCAGTGTTTGCATTCTCATCAAATTTATTGGCAGTGATAAAGTCGACAGGCAAAGTGATCCGGACACCATTCTTCTCAGCTTTGGCCATCAGATCTTTGACTATTTTTGAGCCTTCTTCATCAAACAAAGAGTTGCCAATCTGGAATAAACAAAGATGGCACATTCAGTAGCAGATAAGTGGTGGTGCAAGCTGCAATGAACTCAATGAGTGCCACAAAAGACCCTTGCAAATATGTATTTTGCAGTTGACTGCAAAAAAACCCAAACCAACCCTCCCCACCTCTTCTTTTCCATTCCCCCCCCCATCCCCAAATTATGTTCCAGCAACTAATCTCAACTGTCAATAGCTCTCCTTCCATCTCCCACAGCCTCTGACACAATTGATGAAGTTTCCAGGATAGGAAGTGAAACATTTTGTTTTTCCCAAAAAACCAGTCAAGTTGCCTTTTCAAAATGAAAACCATTTTTGATACATTTTCTGCCATCAGTTTTCTATATCTCTATGAAGTGACTGGTGGCAGATGGGAAGTAAGAAGCTGAAGAAAATGATTTACAGTGTGACTTCTGAAAGTTCAGATCTAAATTAGGAGTGTTACAGTTGCTCGGTCAAAGAAGCATTATCATTCAAATATGAACATAAAAAAAGAAGATCTGGAAAAATTTCTTGTTTAAGCATATGGCCAACAGCTTACTAAATATTTAACACTGATTAATACAAAGAATTGTTCCTATATACTGTATTTATTTTTCTCAACTAAAGACAACATTGTAGCACATAGAACTTGTCTAAAATGGGACACCTGCAGAAATTAAATAAATACCTCCATATTGTTGAGTACTTTGAGGAAGGTGAAGGCCATTCCACCACCAATAATCATTTCATTGACCTTATCCAGCATGTTATTGATTAGCTGAATCTTATCCTGAACCTTAGCTCTAATGAGCAGGGGAGAAAAAGAGATCCAAGCTGTTAAATATTTCTGTGGAATATTTGAAGTAAAACACTTGACAGGTAATTAGACAGTAGAAACAGTATGAAAATCATGATTTCATATTTTATTTTTAAATGGGAGAAACATGTAAACTCATTTACTCCTATATAAGTAAAGCTTAAAATAGAGAGAAATGCATTACACAGGCACACATGCACAGATGTGACTCCACCTGGCTCTCTTTTAAAAGTCAAAAGAGTTGAAGCTCTACATTGATCCGACACATCCTTTCTCCATTCTGGTTTGAAAAATGAAAATATTATGAATTATCAATATAAATAATTCATAATTATCCAAAATGTATTGAGGTAGGTAGACCCTAACTCTGTTGTTCCAATCCCTTTTATACAATGGGTTATTACTGTGGTTATTTTGATGAAGAAATATATTAATGGTTGGACTTTTTTTTTTTTTAAAGGAAGACTCCAACCAGCATCTCCTCTCCAAAAGCTGTTAGCTGTGCTAGGCTGCCCTCTCCTGCCCAAAAGTCCCACCCTGGTAACCAGCAGCTGAAGCTACACAGGGTTATTCAGCTGCCAGGGCCAAATCTGGACTGAGCAGAGCTCCAGCCCCTCTGTTTCTCACAAGTAAGAAGCCTGTAATAAAGCAATTCTGGAAATCTACTCCAGATAGCCAGTATTATGGATCTGTGTTTCTCCAAAATACAATACAACCAGGAAAGCCACGTTGTTTCCTAACAGCAATTCTTAATATCTCTGTGGATAAACAGCAATAAATACAACAGTTTAAGCACAATCACAGGACTCTACACTATGTTCTATATTGTACCTTTCATTTCTAACTATAGTGAGTTCTTTTATTTCCTCTTAATCGTATTTTATTCTCTACATGTAGGCATGCATTTTCTTTAAGATTATTATCACCAATTAACTATTTGATTATTACTGGTCTAATACTCTATTTTGGTTTCAGTTCCACAGCTGCTGTTTTGTACACTGTGGGATGCCAGAGGAGGGGATTGTGGCAATGGGCTTTGTTGATGGATTGGATGTGCAGACAACCAGATCCAAGCGGCCAAATATGCAAAATGGTGACTTGCTCAGAAACGGACACTGATTGTTCAGGATGCCCTTTATCTAGAAAACACCAGCGCAAGATCTTTCCAGGGGAATGGGACAACTTGCCACAGCCAACTCGTTGTGGGACAATTTAACAATTCTTTTTAATCATTTAAAATAATTAAAAATTATTTTCATTTTTGCCATTCACATTTCTTTCTGTCCCTCCTTTTAAATCCTTTAATGAGCCTATTCCACCATTTCTTTGTATTAGTCTAATTCTTGCCCTGCAGTGAGATGGCCGTGGCAAATTGTCAGAGACACTTTCCAGATGGTACTAAGATTGCCACCAACGCTCTTAGACATTGACAAAGTCTTACTCTTAGATAGTAAGAGCACTGGCTATTTCTCCTAGAGGAGCCTGGGGCATGTTGACCTCCATCCCCAGGTGCCGATCCAGTGGGAGTCCCCCAACTATTGCTCAACTGATGCCTGAGACAGAAAAGACACTCAGCCATGGATCTTCTCAGCCTTGGGAGTAGAGACTCAAATGGTTCCTGGACTTCAGCTGTTCCTAGAGCCAAACTCTTAAGTGAAGCCAGAGCCTAGCTGAGCCAGATTCTGCTCTTGGTTGTTTTTAGACCTTCTAGAGCAGGGGTCCTCAAACTTTTTAAACAGGCGGCCAGTTTATTTGTTTGTTTAATTTAATTTAATTTAATTTAATTTATATACCGCACTCTCTCCCAAGGGACTCGGGGCGGTTCACAGCAAGTAAAATACATAGAGACAACAATTAAAAACCAATATAAAATGAT
>JAEANM010023900.1:0-11268 GCA_017656035.1 Myanophis thanlyinensis
AATAAATAAATAAATAAATAAATAAACCCTGTTCCCTGTTCCACTCCCACTACTCAAATCAGCAGAAAAACAATGTGCATGTGTGTACAATTAAAGCCATGGAAAAGAAGAAAGGAAGGAAAATATAAAAGCTACCCACCTATCAAAGTTAGTGCTTTTTGAGAGAAGAGTTCACAGTACAATGGTTTTTTTAGTACAATGCTGGATAAGAATGACAACGAAGTAAATCTCTTTTCTGTACTGTAATCAGTTAGAAAATGACTCTGTTCCAGCTGTTCCACAAAAATGTTTCTATGAAGGTTTGAATTTCCCATTAAGTATCACTGTTATTACACAAGGAAACTATAATCCACCTCCTGTTCCTCAACATTTAAGCCAAAAGGACCTTGGCCAGGTGGGCTAAACCTCCCTGGAATGTATTGCCAACTCTGTTATTGTAACAACAGTACTGTGCAAATCACCTAGCTTCATATTTTGTATTAAAAAGGCAGTTCCTGAGTCACTTGATGGGCATTTAAATATCCTCTTAATTATTTGATTAATAATTGGGTTTAGGGATGATTGGTTCAATTTACCTTATAATACAGAATTCAATTTCTCAAGCTAATACTTAAGAAAAAAAATCAGCTATATTTCAATAATCCAATCCCTTTCCTAAATTATATTTTTCAATAAAGGGAAATAGGATGGCAGTTTCCAGACATAATGATGTCTTCTGCCTTCTGCTCATTTCTTCCAAGCCTCATCCATATGAACACCGTGACAAGTGAGGGGTGTTTGTAAAAAAATTTTTACATTTAGCAATTTAATGTTGAATTTTTTCTTGTAGTTAAGTATCAATTAAATCTCTAAAGCTTCTGTCTAAGAACTAATTCAAAGACAGAAAGACTTCAAATCTTAATGCCATCATATTTCCTTCATTACCTCAAAAGGCTATAGCACCTTCCTTTATTCCTTACTCAATGTCTTTTCTTCTCTGAGAATTAGACCTTGTCAACTCACACCACAACATTCTTAAAAACAGACCCTTCAGCTAACATATTCAAATATGAAGCCAGAAATGATGATGCTAAATATAGCCTTGTTTATAGTATCTGCCTGGTTCTAGCATGGCAGAAATTGAGTTTTTGGGATGATGGCGATAGGCAAGCAACAATTCTCTTTGCTGGAGGATGCAAAGAACTATTGCCACCTGAACTATATGCACTTGTTTAATAGCAAATTTGATGGGAAAAGAGGTTTTTCAACAGAGAATTTTCCCTTCTCCTCACGCTACGCAATGCATCATGTTTGCTTATATCACCTGTGGAAGCACACTCCTTTCTGAAATCCAATTCCTTCAGGCATGGGAACAAGATTGGCACAGAATGATTGAAGATGATAAGCCACTCATACTCCCATTCCAGGTGTTATTCCTATTTATCACCTTCTCTTCATCATTGATTCTTGTGGAATTCCTCACCATTATAAAACTTAGATCATTGACTTTTTTTAGTCCATCACAAAAAATTATTAATATCCATTAAGTGTACTAGTAAGTTTTTCTATAACTAAGTCAAAGTATTTGTAATTGAAATCATTGCATAATCTCCCCTTGCTTACCCACCCATGTCTCTAATTTATATGGAATTTCCTTACAACTAAAGATTTTAAACTTGCAGAGATAGAGACCAGTCATACCTGTTCTTTCTAAATATACACCAATAGCATTATATTAATTAGCATATGTAGACACTGTAGTGCATTTTTAGAAGTAATGGACATAGACAACCTGTCTGTTCTCATAATAATGAGTTTCAATGAATTTTAAGACTGTTTAAGGAATAGTTGAATGTTTTCCCCAAAATACAAAATCTGATAATACTCCAAGAGAAAGTCTTCCATCAATTCTATCATAAATCTCTTTTTCACAACACAAAATGCTTGAAAAGAAGAACAGAGACAGGAAAAGCTCATAGCACTTCCAACTATAAAGATGTAGGATAAGGTTTGTGTGCAGCACTCATTGACAAATCTGGTAAACAAAAATTTTTATGCCTTTTAGCTCCAAGGTCTGTCTAAATATTATTCTGATCATACTGGATGCTTATATTGACCTTAGAAAGGATGTCTCTATTATTGCAAAAACTTTTTTTTACGTTCAGACCTTTTTCATCAAAGCACATTTTCATAAAGGAAGGGAAGCAAAGCAGGTGGCTCTAGGAAGAAGCTATTTCAAACCAGAGAGAACTGATAGAAATCTGGAAGTTAGCTCAAGAAGGTTAAGCAATCTTTTGCCTTCATGTCTACAAGCCTCCTACTTGTGAATTCTGGCACCATCTCTAATTATTTGATTGAACAGAAGGAGATCCATTTAATTCTGCAATTTGTCTCTAACAGCATTCACCCCTGTTTGAATCATAGAAATGGAAATCCAGAAACAGAAATCCCACGCCATTTGCCAATAATATCTGGCTATACCAGAAGAACTGAAAATGAGAATAAGTATCAGTGAGAGGAAGGGAAGTGATGGACCAATGCAACTCTGTTTGTAATATATTTCTCCCATCATTGCAGCTAATGCAAATCTATAGTATTAGTTTTAGGATGGTGTGGCATGATGGTGGGATGGATGAATTGGCACATTTTGCACTGCAAAGTCTGATTCAGATAATAAAATCTTCAACAAAGAATCTTTGATTTATGAAACAACACTGAAGATTTAGGGTCCCGTATTACACATAAGGATAGTGATAGCACAAAACTTAGGTTAGGCTAAAGTTAACTTTACACCAGATTTCCAGATGTGAATAGGCAATTTTCTAAAAATTGACCAATGGATCTCCTGCTCTCTTCTATAGTCAAAAACTTAGTGGACGAGAATGCACACATGGCACTTCACAATAGCATCTAAATATGTCAAGCCAAATTATTGAAAGATGTACTGACCCTGTGTGTAAAACATCAACAGTTTTAAAATGTTCACTAGAAGCTCTCTTTTGGATGCCAACTCTTCTCAAAAAATCATATAGTAGCCTTTTGACAACCATTACTTCTGTATTTAGCTTGTTATTGAAGTATCTGTGTGCCAATTTCCATCAAAATTCTAAAAATTTTGTTTAATTACAAATGGGATATACATCCTTATGCAAGTTGCTTAGATCCTCACACCTGGCTCCTCCCAGGGCAGATAAACAAATGAGAGATATCTCTGCTTCACTTTGTTTATTAAGATACCCAAATAAGGAACACTGATTAGATTTGTTTAACAAACTGCAATTAAAATTAATGGTTTCTTATTTGCTTCTTATCCAAGTTTGGATTCCATAATAAAGAAGTCACAATAGTTTTCATACCTGTTTCAGCTTGAACTCTTCAGAATTCTGTTTTATGTGAAATGCATAATTTATTTATGATCATGTTTCCATTCAGAATGGCAACTGAACAATTAATGTCTCACCACTATGATGTTGTTACTGGTACAGTTAATTTCAAGATTGCTTTTTTTACTAGCTCTATTTGTGTGCTGGTTAAGATGCTAAATAAATCAAGTGGCAGAAAGGGTGGAGCACAGACAGCAGAGAGAAAAAAATCCCTAAGTCTAATTCTCTTTCGTTCATACACCTATCTTTTTGTCGTTTCCTACTCGCTTCTGGTAGCTGGTGTCTTCCGTACTTTCCATTACAAGCCTAAGGCAACCTATCTTCCCATGGGCCACAAAGAAGCAATGAAGTCATCTTCTGGCAGTTGGTAAAAATCACTGGTATGAGAGAAATGGTTTCTTGCTCCCACCCTAATGAATCACTTCCATCGAAACCCAGCCCCTGGATCTGGAGCCTCACCCTGTTGGTGACGCTCCACCTTGCCCTAGAGATGGGAATCTTTTAAAAAGACTGGTGAAGGCCCTCTTCCTGGTCTGGTTTCTTCACTTAACCTTTTATATAATCTGGCTTCAGAGTCAAAAAACACCATGCTGAGAGAAGAAGAATGGTGATGCTAAACAAACATGTTCAATAAAACAAGGGAGGAACACCACCCCCCCCAAAAAAAAAAATTAGTAGGAATTGATCTGCTTCCATTTTTAAATTGTTCTTAAATTTTTAAATTTTTATAATCAGTTCAATGGGCCACTAATTTAATTAATTTTTAACTGGGTTTTAAATTTGTTATATATGCATGTTTTAGTTGGCTGTACACCGCCCCGAGTCCTTCGGGAGAGGGGACGGTATAAAAAGTCCTGATAAATAATATAAATAAATTCATTTGTATATCACTCTCATCCTTCTCTTCTGGCATATTCTTCATTGTTTCTAATTTTTATTACAAGCTCTATGGGGGCAAGCATTGCATGAAAGGAGCTTGCTAAGTGAATAGGCTTCATTAAATAGAAATATAATGAGTGCTTCATTATATAGAAATAAAAGCAAGATATCAGAAAAAAGGATGCTGATTTGCAAACTATTTACAGCTTTTGGCAGATATTTTCTACATATTAATAATCAAAACTACCTTTCACTATATTATTTGGCACTCCTCACAAAAAATATTCACTAATTCATTGATATTATTTGATTCTGTAATTAAATCTGACTGACTATTTGGTTCTCACTTTTCATTTAAAAAAACATGATTGATTGAAATGCCTCAAGGTTCTTCCCTTTAATACTATGTCAAATCCAGGAAAGAAACAGCAACAAATAAAAAAGGAAAACAGTTTTTTTTTCTAGTTATGTCACCACTGCAGATGGCAAGTAAAACAATGACACAAAATATTTTAAAAGATAATAAAGTGCTTTTCAAGGAAGACATAAATATCTAATGAAATGTTTTTCAAGGTGAACAATGTTTGGCCTGAAACAAAAATAGAAATGTCTGGATGCTATAAAACATATGAGAAATGTATTTATTAAGACCGATAACCTATCTTTCAAGTGACTTATATGAAAGAAACATGGCATATGACATAATGAACATGATATATATGACATGACATAATATGTGTGTGTGCACGCGCATGTATACATAATCTGGTAATAATGCTAACAAAAATGAATAGACTATTTGGCTCATCTATTTGGCTTGAGAAAATGGAAGATATCTGAATTCCAGAAATGCATGCTTGCCAAACTGTCAATTTGACAAGCATATAAATTTTTCAGGCATCTGTAAATAGAGGAAAGCTACACAGCCTTTGCAAGATCACACAAACTGATTACAAACAACATAATGACAAAATAGTAAAAATGATGCATTGGAATACCTGCAAGGTATTATTTGCCTACAAACAAAAACTAGTGGAACCATAAAATAGAAAGCATAGTACAAAATGAAGGTAAAATGCTCCGGGATCTAAGAATTTAAGAATTCAAATAGAGAAGCACCTGACACACAATTCTCCAGATTTAACAACTATTGATAAGAAGACAAAAAAATCTGGATAATGGATGTGGCACTACCCGATGATATCAGAACAGAAAAGAACTGGAGAAAATTGCAAAACGCAAAGACCTGCAAAAGAAAATAGAAGGCTCGCATCCTGCTCTCCAATTATCACAGGATAACACAAGAAAGGTTAGAGCTGCTGCAAGGAACTGAGCTCAATTGACTCAGTGACAGCTTTCCCAAAAAAGTTGAAGGCAAAACTATTCTTGAGGGCCTTCAGGGTTGCCTTGTTGGCGACTCTTATTGTAATATTATTATAGTTTTGTTTTTTATTAATCATCCTATTGGGATGCTAGAATATTATTGTTTGGGTTGAGATGTTTATAGTAGGTATTTAATATTATTCCTACAGATGTTTATGTTTATATATTTATTATGGATGTTTTTACATTTTTGTGTTATATGAAATGAATGAATGAATGAATATTTTAAATCCTTCTTATAAGGATTGGAATTGCCAACATATAAATAAATACACTACATACCAGTGATCTGATTTATCATATGTTCCTATTTACCACAGCATTATCTTTATTCTTTATCTTTATTCTCATATCTACCCAGCCTTGCTTGTCCTCATCTCCAAATAAGATATTATCAACATATCCTTATTTTGCACCTTTACCCACAAGAACTCTTCCTCAAACTTGTTTTCCCCAGAGTTTCAGCTATCTAGTTGGCTGTCTTTCTTTTTCTTTTATAAGTGTTGCTGGGGGTTTTTTTTTTCCTTTGAGGTCCTCAGCTGTTTCCATTACTGGCCAAACTTTCCCAGTACAACAAAAAATAACTTTTAGATCACTCAAAAGTTTCAGAACTCCTGTCACACAGAAAGAACTTTGGACAGAGATTTTATTCTTGGGTGGAGAAAAGGACCAACAGAGAACAGAGCCAACTTTTAGCTGGCTCTCTCTAAAGAGGGGAGGGGGTGAGAGAGAAGAGGTTTTGTCCAAACCATGGAACACAACAGTCACCCTTTTGTACAGATGGAGCTGACACTGCAGAAATGAGACAGACAGGGAGTGGTTTAACACTTCCCAAACCCATCTCTTTTCCTGCCACCCTCCAATGCCTTTGAACTTATCTGGCAAAGGACCCATTTTCTCTTTCTGAAATGACAAAAGCAAAAAAAGAAAAAAAAAGAATAAATTCTTTGGGTTGGAAAGTGGAAAGCTGGCTCTACACACCAGATATTATATCTGAACAGAATAGGACATACAAAAGTCATTGTTTTCAGCCATGTAGAAACAGAGAGTGTGGAATTGCATGGCAAGACGAATAGGGAAGAAGCTTATAACTTTAAAAAATGGAAGTACTTATGCACCCAATCTGGTAATTCAGAGGACATCAAATAACAATAATAAAGATCTTGTGGTTCTAACCAAAAGCTATAGGTCGTTTTTAAAATTAAGTAATGATTTACATATATATCTGAAATCACAATGTTTTTATAAGTAATGTGCATTAGAAATTCATGCCTGACTTGTTTTCTAGTAATTTATTAATATGTATTATATATGCATTAATATTATGCATATATAAAACAAATTAAATGCTTGACGGTGTCTAAAGATTTATATCACATACAGGTAGTCCTCAACTTACATCTGGTCACTTGGAGACCTTTTGAAAGACCTTCAGATCCTGAAAATGTGTGGGGTCTCTCCCTTAAAGTCACATGAATGCATGTTGGGCGCTTGGCAACTGGACCACTGTTACGGCCATTTGAAAAAGCAAACAGTGAGCTTGCTTAACAACCATAACAGTTTCTTAACAATAATGGCACTACAACTGCTGCATTCACTTAACAACTGCTAGAAAAAGGTCATAAAATCAAGTGTGGTCATGTGGTGACCTGCTTTACAATGATCACAACCTATGACCAAAATTTCAGGCTCAATTGCAGTTGCAAATTGAGAATTACCTGTGAGAAATTTTTTAAAAAATGACTTTACTAATAAAAAGTCATCTTTGTTATCTGATTGCCAAAAATGGCTCTCTAAACTGCACATTATCTGTATCAAAAGATAAAAAACTAATTTCTACTGGGTAAAAGTATAGGTAAAGGTTTTCCCTCCAGTCATTTCTGACTCTAAGGAGTGCTGCTCTTCTCTGTCCTTAACCAAGGGATCCAGCATTGTTCAAAAATATTTCCATGGTCATGTAGCCAACATGACTATTTGCCAAAGCACATGACTGTCCTAACAAAGTGATATTTATCTACTTGCATTTGCATGCTTTTAATCTGCTAGATGAGTAAGAACTAGGACAAATAATGGGAGCTCGTTTCATTGTGCAGCGTTCAGATCTTATACCCCAGGCTCTCTGGCTTGACAAGTTCAGTGTCTCCTGATGATAAGCTCAGCATCTTTAACTGCTTATCCACTGCACTTCCTTTACTACTGTATATAGTAGAGCAATAGGGAGACAAGGAGCAATAAAATAATACAATTCAGGTAGTCTGGATATATTTGGTTGAGAATGTAAGAATGACCTTAGGGAAAGAGAAAAGAAGATACTACCCAGGAAACAATTAGACAAGACAAGTGGGAGCCTGCAGTTGCTTAATGATGAGGGAAAGAAAGGAAAAAGGCAAGCTAATGGCTCAAATGGCTAAAAGAGGGAGCATGAAATTTGTATTTTCAGATTTGCAAAATTCTGTTAATGTAGCTTTAAACTAAGTAGAATTAGTTTATCTTATTATATTTCCTGTCTGATTTATCTGGGAGGCCTAAGAATCCTCCACTGGTTACTGACATGGAAAATAACTCTTTACATCCATAATGACTTAACAAATTGAAATGGAAAATCACTGGGTTGCAACCACTGAACAAAGAGATGGAGATGATTCCTTGCATCTAAATACTCAGTACAAATAAGTTAGGAAAAACTACCCAGACAAAAACCATACAATGGGTAGAAAATTTACACTGAGGGATAAATATATATTGTGTTAGTTTCTATTTGGCAATGTATCCTGAATTTGCTACAATCAAACACATAAAAAATGAACATTTATTTTCCTTGTTCTGATAAAAAACAGTGACAGTACTACTTAACATGTCTTCCTGGACTACATGGGGTGGGGGAATGTAGAGTGAAAGCTGCCATCATTCTCCTTACTTGGATCTGAAAAAGAACTCACAAGGAAGTGCACTACTTTATATCAACTGTAATTCATTGTGAAGCGGAAGAACACTGTTGGGTCACAGTATGAAAGATAGGAAGAATCCTGCATTGGAAAACCTAGGCTTACCTTGGTCATTACGATGAGTTTGCTGCTTTTAAAGTTAGGTCTTTTTTTTGTTCCATGAAGATGCCTTTTTTATTAGGATGCCAGCTACTATATGATTAAGACAGTACTAATAGCAATATAGGGGACGCGGTGGCTCAGTGGCTGAGCTTGTTGATCAGAAAGATCAGTAGTTCGGTGGTTTGAATCTCTAGCACCATGTAACCAAGTGAGCTCCCATTACTTGCCTCAGCATCTGCCAACCTAGCAGTTCAAAAGCATATAAAAAATGCAAGTAGAAAAACAGAGACCACCTTGGTGGGAAGGTAATAGTGCTCCATGCGCCTTTGCCATTTAGTCATGCCAGCCACATGACCACGGAATCGTCATCAGACAGCACTGATCTTCGGCTTAGAAATGGAGATGAACACTGCCCCCTAGAGTCACGAATGACTAGCTCATATATGCGAGGGGAACCTTTACTTGTAATAGCAATATGGGATGAGAGGTTCATCTTACAGGCACCAATCTGAAGAAAAGTGTGTATGTTGGGAAAGTGTTCTTCTACAACATTGTTTTAAATTGACAAAAAATTAACTTGGCTATATATGTGTATAACGCAAGGTTCAATACTACCTAGTAAGAAAGCAAGTTCTCCTCCTTCATTGGTGCCTTGTTTAAAATTTCCAGGGATATGCTGGAAGATCTTCTGTTGGAAATCATGACTCTCTTGCACCATGTTTTGCTAACAAAGTTGCTCAAAATTCCAAAGGTCTTGAATTTTCATGGATGGCATCATACTGTCATCTTAATCAGAGATTCTTTTTATTTATGACAAAGTGACAACATTCTACCAGCAAGTCACCATGAAGGCCAGAAACACAAATGATCAATGCCTCATTTTGGGAAGGATTATTAAGAACAGCCTTGAAAGACCTGTGTTGTGCTGTCTCCTTAAGAGGTCCTCTAACTATTGGCCATATTTATTGCCAAAACTCTAAGCTTTCTCTTTGGTGTTGCTGAAAGGATAGTTATAGAGTGCTCTAAATCAATGTTTCTTAATTTTTTTTCTCTCAGGATCCTTTCTCCTTTTAAAAATTAAGGAGGACTCTAAAAGAGCTTTTGCTTGTATGGGTTATATTTACCAATTAAAAATTAAAATTGATGCATTCACTGGCGCTATTGTTTCTCATGATTATTTGGTGGGATTCTAATATTGCATTTTTTTAACAAAGAATAGCAAATCATTTTAATTTCAGTCTCCTCAGTGTCTTGAATCTCCAGGATCATAGGACCACAAGTTAAAAAACATGCTCCAACTGAAGAAAATAATCTAGAAATATCTAAAAGAAGAGAATTAGCTAGACTTTTTTTACTCTGGATACAAGTCTGGGGTGAAAGTAGTATTGTTTTGCTAATAGATAACCATTGTTAGGAACTGAGTAGAATCTGTACCCCTTCGGTTCTGTTGTTTGGGCTTTGTTTTTATTATTGGTTTACTGTGTTGTTTTGTGTATTGCTGTTTACTGATGCTGGTCTATATAGTAATAAAGATTTGATTTGATAAGATGTATTGATGATATATCAAATGAGTGACCAATTAAATAAATAATCTTTAATGTCCTTCTGGTATTGATTCTGGTATCTGAAGAAAATAGATGACCTTGGCAGATCCTTTACCAAGTGATGAAGAAAAAAAAACATGGCTTAACTCCAAAACAAGCAGAAACTGTATGTAAGTGTCTCAGACAGACATCAAATTCATGTGGTTATAAAAATAGGTAGGAGGCAAAACACAATCAGATTGGAAAGCTTGTTGTTATAACCAATCTCAATAAAAGTGGTAGCCTTCTGGGGTTGATCTGTGGTTTGGTCTAACTGGTAGAATGCTGTTATCTTTCTATCAAAGTGCTTTCGAACTGCTGATTGGCAGGAGCTGAGCACAAAACAAGACTTCACCCAGTCTCCTGATACTCAAGTCTCAAACCTGGGACATCCAGCTGACAGCATCTTAACCACAGAGCCATCATGCTGCTCAATAAATAGATACCACTTTGGTTGGAAAGTGTTAGTGTTCCATGATATCATGTTGGCCACAGGACCACAGAAAGGTGTTCAAACAGTGCTGGCTCAATGGCCATGAAACAGAGATAAGCACTGCCCTCTAAAGTCAGGTATGGCCAGTGGATTAAAATCCAGAGACTCATTTATCTTTTTACCTATTTGGTGGTGACTGACACACTATCCTGGATCAGGCAGAGTTTTATAGTGATTCAACTCCTTTCTCAGGAGGCGAAAGAGAGAAGGATAACTCAGAAGCCTTCACTAACTAAGAGAAGGCTAAATATATGCTGAGAGTTATTTACTGGCTGCCTGTAACTTTCCAGGTGCATTTGAAAGTCCTTTTTTAATCTATATATCTATATGGTTTAGTGTGGGGGTCGGCAACCCGCGCCTCCGTAGCCGCATGCGGCTCTTTTGGAGCTTTGCCGCGGCTCCGACAGCAGCTCCATGTGAGGAGGATTCCTCCGCCGGCCGCCACTATTGCAGAATCTGGCGGAGGTTTGAAAATCCCGCCCCATGCGAGAAGGATTCCTCCGCCAGCTTCTGCAATAGCG
>JAEANM010023901.1:0-11268 GCA_017656035.1 Myanophis thanlyinensis
CACTCTCCCCCCAGAACATCCCCCCCTTCCTTGATCTGAACCATTAATCTCTCGACCTTCTCCGACGTGCTCAACCAATTGGAGAAGTTTTAATGCATCACTTCCAACATCCACTATTTCATTTTGATTACCATCTCTCTCTCTCGCTGTTCAATCACTCTCTTTATCTCTATTTATGTATGAAGGGTATAGGGAAAGCAACAAATTTATTTTTCCAGCCAATATCAGTTATATTGTGCAATATAAAGTCTCAGCTGCTGTAAGTCAGTGGCATAGGAACTCCAATGATAAAATATCAATGATGAGATGTATCACGATGTGAAAAGACAGTGGATAACTGTAACCAATTGTGGCTTCCATTTATTGAAATGTTTATTGTACAACTTTACATATATATGCATGTCCTCACGTCCTCTTCACAGACATGCATTCATATACAAAATTGTACAATAAACGTATGAATGTGTTTGTGGTTTTTTTTAGCCTTTTTCCTTTATAATTTTATAAAAAAATGTGTATACTTTCTTTTTTGTGTGTTTAGATAATTTAAAAAATTAGGAGTTCAAAAGACAGGAGAAATTATAACCTTTAAAATCTCCTCTCTCCTCCAAAATGTGCTTCCTTTAGGTGGGTGACTTCCCAAAATAAGATTCAGCATGGGACGATGCTGTAGTCATGGTTTTTCTGTATTCCACAGGGGATGAAATAATTAACATTGCTAATGTTTGAATATATCTAGCAGATATTTTAGCTTCCCCTAAGAGAATTGAGTAGTTCATCACTCTAGCAAGAAGCATCTTAGAGATTCAGTTGGTTTCTCTCCATATTTTTTTTCCTCTGCAGTCATAAAAAGCGTTTTTCTTTTTATGAACGGAAACCAAAATATGTTAACTAGTGTTAAATACATTACAAGATCACATAACAGGCTGCTTTTTCTAGGGTGGCCAATTTCCAAAGGGAATTAAGTTCTGTACTTTTATTTATTAATTAAAAGGATACATTTATTGTGTTGTACACAAGAGTCAGTAGCTCTGCTCTCTGTTATTTTATATCATAGTTTTTTCTGAGCATTTTCTCTTAATTGTTAATGTTATTTTATCCCCGAACACTTTCATCCTTTCTTGACACATTATTTTTATTTCCTCCTTTGTTTAAGTGATCAGAAACACTGGGGTAAAACAATTCTTCTATATCCTTAACAGATTTTGTTGGAAAGATGTAGCTTCCCTGATGTCCAGAGCCACAAGCAAGCCAAACACATCTAAATGTATCTGGTTACACAAACCTGGCAGTACTGTTTTATAGATTACTATGCTCTGTGAGCCCATGCTACTGGGAGCATGGACCCTGGGAGCTTCTTACCTTCCTCTTCTAAAGATGTAAATCAGAACCCCACAAAATGGCAGCACTTCTTTGTTGAATCAGACAGGATTGTGTTAACATAATAGCCTAATAGTTAACAGATTGCTATTTATACTCAAAAAGCTACTCTCCTTCCCCTTCACACCCCCACAGCTCACTGCTGCTTGGTAAATTCAAAGATATCGTTCTTTATGACAACAGCATAAGTAAGTTGACTATTTGATTGATCTAGAACAGGGGTGGGCAATTATGGCTCCTTCATGACTCCAGCATGGCTGGCTCAGGAATTCTGGGAATTGAAGTCCACAAGTCATGAAGGAGCCATAATTGCCCACCCCTGATCTAGAAGGAGCCGGAATGTGATGCTGACAATGCAAAGGAAGAACTGACTCTGGAAGGACTGAACTGAGATCCATGTGATTATGAAGCTGAGGGCAAAAAAATGTAGAGTTATGTTTTTTGGGGGTACTTGGGCTGGTTTCCTGCATCACCGTTAGCTGTCATATGCTTTGATTTTAGCACAGAATATTATGTAAACTAAGCCAATGGTGGCTTGTTCATAAAACCATGATTGAGCAGACTGTGTGAATTCTGTCTTCATCTATTAATGCCAGAAACAGTAGTGCTGTCAGTATAATATAGAAATATAGGCACAGGAAGATTATCAGGTTAAAGTGGAGCAAACTTTCCTCATGTTGAAATAAAGGACAGGGGTTACCTTCTAAAGGACTAAGAAACTATTAACTTTAGCGATTCATGTTATCTCGTTGCACCATTCACCTTATGAAGGAAAGGACACTTTCACTGAGTTGGAGCCTTATGGTTAAAAAAAAAGTATTTGCTTGATTCAGAGTGCAAATGGATAGGAGAAGTTGTGTGTTTGTGTAGCACCTTCCCCATTTTACATTGTAGTACATACAATCATTGCAGAGAAGGTCAAGTGATTAAAGCACCAAGTTAGAAAGTCCCACCTTAGTCATGAAAGCTGGCAGGGTGACCTTGGTTAGTCACTTTTTCTCTCAGCCCAACCCACTTCACACAGGGATTGTTGTGGGGGAAATAGGAAGGAGGTGTGTGAATATGTTCATCACTCTGAATTATTTGCGAAAATAGTAAAGGCGAACTACAAATAAGAACATTAAAAATAAATTAAAGATAGCAAATGTGAAACAATTTATTTCATTGTTTTGCTTTTCAATTTAAATGAAATGTCAAAGATAAACTAAAGTGCAGAAATAAAAAGAAATTAAAGAGCAATAACAATGGAAAAAGAAAAGAAATTGGAAATATGCATACCTATGTGCAAGCATTTAAAATGCATTTAAGATCCCGATTCAATATTTTAACCTAGAACATTTATTCAGGTGAATGTAACTTCTTAGGAAAAACATTGTTAATAGAGCTAAGGGGTGGTGACTAGATTTGAATAAACACATTCTTATTTTTACAAGATTTCAAAGCTCCTCATTGTTTTGCTAATTTTTTGGCCAATGCACTTTCCTATCCTTTTAAATAGTTATGTTACCAAAAAAAGAGAGGTGTACTTTCCTTTTCCAGTGTTTTGTAATAACAAACCTACTAGCTGCCAAAGGACTTAAATTAGTTTCTTATTCCATCCATAAGCATGCACAATAAACTGGCAGACTTCATTGCCAAGAACTGCTATATAATTTTCTTGGTAACTTCAACAACTTGTAAGGGTAGAAGGTGTGGCTGATTGTATATTGCTTCCAACAATGAGATATAGGTAACCCTTACAACAGTTCACTTAGTGACTATTCAAACTTACAACGGCACTGAAAAAAAAGTGACTTATGACCGTTTTTCACATTTACGACCTTTGCAGCATCCCCATGATCGTGTGATTAAAATTCAGAAGCTTGTCAACTGATTTGTATTTATGACCATTGCAAGTGTCCCAAGGTCATGTAATCCCCTTTTGTACAAAGCAAAATCCATGGGGAAGCCAGATTCACTTAACATTTGGGTGACTAGCTTATCGATGGCAGTGATTCACTTAACAACTGAAGCAAGAAAGGTTGTAAAACTTTGATAACAGATGTCTCACTTAACAACAGAAATTTGGGGCTCAATTGTGGTAGTAAGTCAAGGACTGTCTGTAGTTCATTTGAAAAGACCGAAAGGAATCAGCTCCTCAACTGCTGCAGTGATAAATTTGCTGAATGCTTTGAAATCATTTACATCTTGGATCCCACAGGAAGTACAATTCCTGGGGAGAAGGGGGCGTGGCCAGGGTGGGTGTGGCCAGCTCAACGTCACTCCTGTCAGGGACATCTGTGGTGTGCTCTGCCAGTGAAAACAGACTGCCGAGCTCTGTTTTTTGGCTGCCAGGGCCTGTTGCAACCCTCTGCCAGTGAAAAGAGACCTCAGGAGAGTCTCAGCCCATTTTCACTGGCAGAAGCACCATGACCCGGTCTATTTACAGGGTGGCCCCACAGGACGGATCTGGCCCCGGGCCTTGAGTTTGACACCCCTGCTCTAGAGATTTTGACATCTTCATCAATACAGTGAAAAATCAGGCTCAGCATTGGAACAGAAAACAGTTTTGTTTGCACTGCAATATGACATTTGCTAGTAGACAGAAAAAAGGAAGTGAAATCCAATTGATTGTTTTTCCCGCTCCCTTCAGCATTATCGATCTTGGTAATAGTTTCTAAATATACTCTCCAGTTGAAAGTTAGAAGGTTTTTGTTTCTACTTGCTTCTTGATCGCCATGGAAGAAAAGGTGGTACTGGCAGATTATAGCTTTACTCTGTGATAATTATTGCATGGGATTCCTCAGCCCTAGTCTCTCCAATTTTAATATCTAAAGGAAACTGCTGGGAGACATCACTTGACAATAGATTGAGCTTCAATTGAAAATCTTTCAGTTAGATTACCCCAATGGGTTTTACTTTTGAAGAAGTCTGATAAACTTCTGATAGCTAAAAATAAAAAAAGAAACAACTGGGATTGGCCTATATGCTCATGTAACATTGATGTATTTGTCAGCTGCCATGGCTTAAATCCATTTACAGAACCATTTCAAAGGGCTGTTGTATACTGCTTGTTAAGCAGACTAGAACATAATAAATAAAACAATAAAATATTCATCATTCTGCTTCCATAATAGAAGATGCTTGATGCTTGACCCTAAGCGTTTTGCTGTGTTATTCAGCAACTATTATTTAAAAGAATGCTACTTCTACTGAATGAACACATCACTCTTATGACTAAGCCATTAGTAGCTAATTCCCTATCCAAAATGATGAACTTTGCTTATCAGCCAACTATGTGTCAAATGTTATCTCTTTATCTATTTTAACTATTCATGGGACAACCCCTATACTTTTTCCTGTTACTAGCACAAACTTTGATAATACTCACTTTACTGGCTTTATCTTAAACTGATATATCTATATCACAATAATATATCATAAGAGAATTGCTTCAATGCTTTGTTGGTTTTAGTTTTTCCTATCTGTTTTGCAAAGAGTTTTCTAGAATTGTGCACAGAATTATATAAAGACATGATAATAATGCCAAATGTATTTTCAATTCTTTTCTTGCTGATGCTTATATTTCTTACCTGTTTCATAGCAAAGTAGAATTGGTTTTCTTTCTTCATTAAGTTATTTGCCACAACTTCAGTGTTAATTTTTTTTTTTCCTTTGGGAGCTCACTTAAAGAAAATATCTACTATGTTACTTCTCCATTCCTAAAGAACTGTAATACTTTAACTAGACAGGACTTTTCTTTGTAGATAGTAATTGGATTCTTCTTCAGTGAGGTTTATTGAACATATGTATTTTTAACTATAAATGATTAAACCTATCTTTAAAGTATAAAACTTGTACTTTCCTGATTCATCCCCTAAGTGACAGATTTCTTTTCAAAATTTGACATTACATGGACTAATTTCTAATTTTCTGAAGCAGAAGCCCATATTTGCATTGAATAGTACATCACATAGTGTAAAGAAGCAGTGTGTGTTGCCTTCATATGATAAATCATTATGATGGCTCTTCTACAGATTTCATTCATTACAACAATTAAATACATTTTGGAAGCTTATGTGTATAAGCCCATTAAGTATACCTTACTGTCACATTCTTATTGCAGATCAGTTATTTTAAGAAAATTGAGAACAAATGGTTTTCTTCCTTCGTCAGTTAACTAAATTAACAAACATTACTTGAATAGAAGAATAGCATTAATCTTTTGAGGTGTGAAATCCAATTACACAATCATCTGATTCTTCACAAGCTCAAGTTATATAGGTACTGCTTATAGCCTATCTACAACTGTTTCTATGATCACTTCTGTTTCCCTACTCGTTGCTGATAATTTAGACTGAAGATGAAAGAAAAGCTTTGAAGTACCATTAAGGAGACAATATATCGGGAGAGCACCAGCCTGGGGAGCTCATCCTTTTGGGCAACAAAATGGCTTAATCCCAATCCATATTTATATACAGTATTTATGGCAAGTTTCATAACCTAGTTTAGCACATGCCCTCTGACCATTTCTTTATGCTGCTCCACCCTTCCCTCATCATTCCACTATAAGGAAATGTTTAGGGTCTCCTGTTTGAACCTGTTAGCCCTGCAGCACCCCTGAGTAGGTGTGATTTTTCTAAAGACTGAAGGCCTGCTGTACTTGGAAACCTCTGGGTGGCCCCTGTCATTGCTTTGACTATTTTTATACTACTGGGCCAGGTTCAGGAAATAAAGGAAGTAACAGGTATCTATTTCAGGATTCAAGAAGCTCGCAAATAGACGATGGCAAAGTATGGACTGAATTGTATAGGAGTTGTTTCAACTATGAATCCCACTCTGGGATGGCCATAAACACCCAAGATTCCTTGTTCCCCATCTTACCCTAAACTAAGCAGCCTAGATTTATTAAGGTCAGGCTTAAGAAAAATGCCTTTTAAACAGCCCATTTCCCTTCCTCATACTCTAACGGTTTTCCATATGTTGATGACTCAGCTCCTAAAGTGTATGTGCCTAGGATTGACATTAAAGCTCTAAGGTCTCTATATTGGAGGAATATAGAATGAAACCTGCTTTCTGTTCATGTACTTGGGTTTGGCTAGATGGCCTTTATGTTATCTAGTTTGTTCATCTTTAAATAGTATGCCCAGATAGACCCTAACATTAACCATCTGAAGCTTCATATAATAGATTTTTTTAGAACTGAAACCAAGAGTAGTGAATAACAATGCCCTCTCCTTTCCTCTCCCCTCCCCGCCCTTCCCCTCCCTTCCCCTCCCCGCCTCTCCTCTCCTCTCCTCACCACCACCTCCTTCTTCTTCTCTCCACACTTCTGCCTCCACCTCCACCATCACCTCCACCACACCACAGCTCACCACATCTTGCCTCACCTCTTTCTCGAAAGTTTGGAATGGCAAAATTTGATCTGACTTAATCAAAGTTTATTTTTTAGATGAGAATGCAGAGCAGAAAACCTCATCTTCTGTCTATCATGGTCTGACGGTGATCCAGATTGAATACTGGTGTTCATACTGTTTGACCTTTATGGTGTAAAATATGTGAGACAGAGGACATTAATGTACCTACCCATCCCCAACCCCCCAAAATGAAAACCCAACAAGGGAACAATAAAAGCACACAGCAGGAGAAAGATAGGATAAGCAGAAGTATTACTAATCTTTACTGGTAACTGTCATCAGTTTGCCTGTTATTATGTGCACATGGAACTAGGGAGCAAACAGATAGGATTAACAGTTATGTCTCAAATTTTCAAATGTACAATGGAGAATGAGAAAAAAAGATTCATTCAAGCACAACAAAACTCATAAATCCCTATAATAATTTGCAATACTATAATAAATTTCAGAGCAAATTCAGTGCAGACTGACTCAAGATGACAATATTTTACCAAAGGTGATATTTTTATAGCTTAGAAAGAAATTTCAAGGCAAGCATGCTAAAAAATAAAATATGTTGCAAGCAAAAACATATCATGTCATAGGAAATGTTCTTCACTAAAGCATCATAAAAGTTATTTTCTTCTTCTTCTATTGTGTATCCTATTTTCTCATCTCCTAGAGGTTGGTATTCTATTTTTTAATCACTGCCACATTTTCCTTATATAATATTTCATTCGTCTATGCAGTATAATGATTAAGTATTTATAAAATGTTTGTCCAAAGTGCCTCACATATATTATTAATTAGCCCTTGAAGAAACCTATAAAGTAGACTGGTTTGGTTTTCCTTATGTTGTCAAGTGGCTCTCTATTGCAATGATTAGATAACTCAGTTATGTCCAAAATAAATCAAACTATATCATTGTCAGGGGTAGTGTAACCTTTACATATTGATATATACTTAGAAGAGTAGATATAATTGTAATTGTGCTTGATCATGAGTGAAAATTGATACAATAAACTAATCATTCTAGTCATATTTGATTTTGAAGCTTTCAGGAGATAAATAGATTTGGATAATAAATGTTGGAAGCAAGGACATTATGAAAGAGTTGACTTTCGTGTATGCTGTATGAAAAAGCATGCAAGGGAAAACTGTAAAATCATATATAAATCTTGCTACCTTTTTATACATTCAGCCAAAAAATCTGTGAAAAATAAAGAAAATTGATCACATATATAATACGACATGTAACTTATTAAAAAATTTGAAATATATAAGAAAGTGGGAATAAAAACAATGTCTGTAAATACAGTAATAACACTTAGGAGCTAAATAAAGATGACAGAAGCTAATAAAAATAACAAAAGAACAGAGTTGTGCAAATTGGATTTCAGGAGAGAAAACATATATATCAAACCGAATTATGCTAAAGTCATTACATAAAAGTGATCAGTGTTTACACACAGAATAACAGAAGGGACCTTGAAGGTCTTCTAATCTAACCCCTGATCAAACAGAAAATCCTACACCATTTAAGACAAATGCTTGTCCAATTTTTCTTAAAAGCCTCTAGGGTTGGAGTACCTACAACTTCTAGAGGCAGGTTGTTCCACTGATTAATTGTTTTGCCAGAAAATTTCTTCTTAGTTCTAGGTTGGTTCTCTCTTTGACTAGTTTCCATCCTTTGCTTCTTGTTCTGCCTTCTGGTGCTTTGAAGAATGGGGTGATACCCTCTCTTCTTTGTAGCAGCCCCTTAGATATTAGAACACTGCTATCATGCCACTGCTATGCTAGTCCTTCTTTTCATTAAACTAGACTTCCTTGCAATTGTTCTTCATGTTTTATCCTCAAGTCCCCTAATCATCTTTATTCCTCTTCTCTGTACTCTTTCCAGAATCTCAACATCCTTTTTATATTATGGTGACCAAAACTGGATTTAATATTCCAAATACAGTCTTACCAAGGCATTATAAAGTGATACTAACATTTATGTAATTTTAATTCTATCCCTTTGTTACCTAGGATTGCATTAGCTTTTTTGGTAGCTACAGTACACTGTTAGCTCATTTAAGTGATTATTCACTAGGATGCCAAGATCCTTCTCACAGTTACTACTATTGACCCTACCAACTAGTCAATACCTGTGCATATAGTTTTTGTTGCCTAAATGTAGAACATTACTTTTCTGAATTTCATTTTATTAGATAGGGCTTAGTGTTCAAGTCTGTTGAGATTCTTCTATACATTGTATATTATATATGTTCTGGAGTGTTGGCTACTCCTGCTAGCTGGGTGTCATCTGCAAATTTGATGAATTCCCTTTCTTTCCCCTTGTCTAAATCATTTATGAAGACATTAAAGAGTACTGGGCCTTAAAAAGAATCTTGAGGTACCCCACTCCATGCACCCCTCCATCTAGATGCAGTTCCATTAAGCCCTACACATTGAATGCAGTTGGTAGCAAGTTATGAATCAATCTGGTGGTGATATTGTTTATCCCACACTTTTCTATCTTATCAGATAATAGGTTGTGGTCTACTTTATCAAACGCTTTACTGAAATCTAAATATATTATATCTGCAGCATTTCCCCAGCCCACTAATTTTGTCACTTTGTCAAAGAATGCAATAAAATTTGTCTGGCATGATCTGTCTTTGACAAACCCTCGTTGGTTCTGGTGATTTGCAGATTTGTTGCTTGAGTATCTTTTCCAGAATCTTCCCAAGTATTGATGTCAGGTGAACAGGTCTGTAGTTTCATGGATCCATTCCCCCCTCCTTTTTTAAGAGGGAACATCAGCCCTTTTCCAGACATCTGGTAGTTCCCCAGTGTTCCAGGGTCCTTAAAAGATAGGTTCAATGGTTCTGAAATCACATCTTCCAGTTCCCATAAAACCTTGGGATGTAATCCATGTGGTCCTAGTGATTTAAATTCATCTAGAATGGATAGGTGCTTTTTACTATTTTCTTGCTTATTTTGACTTGCATTCCTAATCTGCATTTTACAGTAGGTTTTTTTTAATAGATTGGCCTTTTTATTCCTTTTGTTTAAAGACATATGCAAAAATTGAGTTAAACTGTTCTGTTTTCTCCCTGCTGCTCCTCACTGTCTTGCAATTTTCTCCTGTTAGTGGACCAATCACTTCCTTAACATTTTTCTTGTTTTTTGTATGTTTTTACTGTTTTCTACACACATATACGGCACTCTGGATTGCTGTGCCCTGTTATCTGCTCCAAAGAGAAAAGAAGAGAAGCAAGCAGAAGAAAGTTATTTTCATTGAAATACATATTCTACTTTTTAAAACATGAAAATAACTGAGAGAAAAGTACAGCAGCTTACCTAGTAACAGAGATGCAATTTGAATGGAATATTTCTAGATAATAATTTGCATTCGTAACTTTCCATTTCCAGATAAACTCTTGTCCATCTTGAACAGAAAATTAGGAAACACAATGCAGAACTATGCCAATCTGTAATAGCACAGTCCCTGATGATCTTCAGGAAGAAGATTTGCATGTTTCTTCAGAACATGTCTATACTTACTAAACCATTTGTCTTTCAATTTCTAATGGGGGCCAAACCAATTTCATTAAAATCTAAAAGAATTGTGCTCTACCTGAGTAATTGCCATCTGTCTGAAGATGGAAAACCAAACATTTTTAGGAAAGATTTTATGTTATTAACATTCAGAACTTTCAGAGACAGCACATAATTGCTTAGATTATCAAACCCTAAAAGAATAATTTAAAAATGCATTAGTGGTAGTGTGAATCAGTTTTTAGTGTGGAGGAATGGTAAGCTTAATGTATTTGAGACCAAGATTTTAAGATCTTGTGATCCTGAAATATTTGCATTTACTAGGAACTAACTTTTTTTTAGTTTTATTTTGGAGTGATAATTTAGTGATCATATTAAGATTATTAATAAACATGATCAATATACAAGTTATAGTTTCAAAACCAATAATAACATAAACACATTTCCATTATTTCTTGACTTTGGTGAACCACAAGGTTAATTTCTATTTGTATCTTTTTCATTGTATATATTGACTTCTAACCCGAATATGCTGGCTGGAATTCGGAGAATAAAAAATCACTACACAAAGCAATCTGATATCAAGTTAAAGAAGTTAGGTTAATCTGTCATCTTCACATATCCACATTCTGGGTGTTATTAGGATCCTCCTAGACTTTTCTATCAGAAATGGTTAGCTTTGTCTTCCATTTGGAAATAGTTCTTTCTTAAACATGGACTAAAAGATGAACTGAAATACTTGGATGGGACACCCTAACATTGTAGCATGAATTTATGTATGTATAAATTTGTGTGTGTGTGTGTGTGTGTGTGTGTATAGACTCAGTATATTGCCCCCAACAATCTGGGTCCTCGTTTTACATACCTTGGAAGGATGGAAGGCTGAGTCAACCTTGAGTTGGTCAGGATCTAAATAGCCTATAGTACTGCATTCTAATCACTGCGCCACCACAGCTCTTAGACATGTTTG
>JAEANM010023902.1:0-11268 GCA_017656035.1 Myanophis thanlyinensis
GGACGGAGATTATAATGAGAGTGAGGGAGGGTATCAGGAAGTCCTGCCTTAGTACTTGGCCACCACAGATGCCCATGACATGAGTGATATTGAGCTGGTCACGCTCACCAGGCCCACACCCTCCCCAGCCCTCCGAGGTCAAACACAACCCTGATGAAGCCCTCAATGAAATAGAGTTTGACATCCCTGCTCTATTTATTTAATTATTTATTTATTTATTATTCACATTTATATACCGCCCCATCTATATCATCTCTATCATTGTTTAACCATATTAAATTATCAAGATGAAGAGAGTTCACACTTGCTGTGGTAGGGTAATTCCTATTTCAGGAAACCAGAATTCCATGAAGGTTTGAGAGACCAAAATAATGTTGCAACTTCACAAGGACATAATGTCCCCTTTCCCTTGCCAGCAACTGTTTACCTAATGGGATGCTCAATTTAATTAAAGCCCTCCGCACCCCACCACCTTTTTTTATACTTTAGCGCTACTACCTTTCATATTAACTTTTCACCTTGTAAGATCTCTGGCTTCATTCAAAATGCATTAGAATCAGCTGAGTAGCACATATTTTGGAACGTGGACATAGGGCATTGCTCAGTCATTCTGAAATTAATGCTGCGGTTAGAGAAAGGAACTTTGTGACTCTAGCTGATTTCCTGTCATGGGCAAAACAATTTACCAGGTTGTGGGAAAACAATTGTATTGGTGCATTTTAGTACAATGCAAGCTGCAACCATTTACACTTAGGGCTGAGAAATCAGTTCTCATTGTCTGAATGCAAAAAATAAATTGCTCAAGTCACTTATTATTCTAGGTTTTTTTTTTCCTCTAGGTGTACAGTTTTTAGTGGAAGAAGAAAAATTGCACAGCTTCTGAAGCAACTATCTTTTTGTTATTACTGAAATCAATATATAGCAAAAGAAGTAAATAGAAAGAGTCAGAGTGTGAAATTGTACAGTGTTAGCTGCAGTTAAACTTATTGGTTTAAGCTTATGTATCTATGTGTGAAAATGAGAGGATGCATGAAACTAGTTAGTGTGGTTTATAAACCATGGTATGTTTTATATGTCCAGTCGTATGTGATTTAGTAAACCATGGCTAAGGAAAGATTCATTCCACCATGAAAAACTTCCTGTTGCCACAAATGTAATAAAACACATTTTAAAATTGCCATTTGAATTCTAAAATCTAATGAGCCACTGTTTTAAGTTACCGTCAGTAATTTGAGAACAGTAAACACTATTTGCATTATTGCTATCTCTATTTTATTCTGTCATTTTTCCTAATACCTATTATGGTTTTGCATACTGGTACTTTTTTAACTAGTACTTGGTGTAGTACGGGCAAGAAGTATGACAGAGATAGAGAGGGCACCAGTGAAACTGAAATGAGAATAAAGGGATTCTCAATAGAAAAATGGAAAATTGTATTTCCTAATCCATTATACTCTGACTTTTTCATTTAAACCGGAACAGAAAGCTTTAATAATTAATTTCTTATTTTTAAGACCTTTCCAACCCATTTTATTAGCATGGTAAAAAAAAACCTAAATGTGATTGGATTCATAGATTATCAGGGAAATGGATTTCTAAAACTTCAACCATTGCAAATTATCTCCTTGGTAATAATAGAACGTAAGGTTATTGAGTTGCATCAAAGACATCAATCATGTATCTTAGCATCCTATTACTTTAAGATGTGATTCTTGTTGATTTTCTTGTTTTTCAAATTTAGGGGAAAAAAACCCTATTGTTTACTTTAAGAAGTAAAGTTTCATCACAATTACAGAAACATATGTCTGATATCTAGAATAAGTCAGATTTCCCAAATAGGTATGAATCTGAGATTACTTAATGTTGGCTTAATGGATAACCTATATTTGTTGAACACCTCAGTCATTTTCCATGTTACTAACTATGAAATGTAATTTTCTGAAATGCCAGGTAAACATCCACTGCAAAAATGATACTGTAGTCTATGCTGACTGTAATAAAGATTTGTTATGATAGTACAGGTCATTTCGTCAACTCTGCCAGTCCATAAAGGGGCTGATGGAAGATTCTTCCATCAGGTATTGACAAAGTACCAATAAGAAAAAGATGCTAGTTGACAGCTTTGAATACTGCCTTGATTATACAATAGGTAGGTTAAGGGAAAAGTTGAAGCTGAAATCAGGACAAGATTGAGATTCCGTAGATAAATGAGAAATCTAGTTTGCAGTTCAACTTTTTCTGCAAAGGTCTAGCTTATAATTTGTGACTTTTTTGAATTTTCTTTTCTATTCCCAAATTTTCAGATGAAATTAGAATTGCAGGCTCTGCAATCTGCAGAATTTTTGCCACTAGAATAATCTGAGATCATTTCTGAACAGAATTGCTTTGACCACAGTTATCTATGATTTAATCACAGTAATAACCACCATATAAAAATATTGGATTCTTTTTGCTCTGTATTTAGCACCTTTATCATAATTAATTGAAAGACCAAGGCAACAAATATTCAGCCTTGAGCTTTCTAGAAACCTGCTGAATTAATTTAGCTCAGATCTGCCTAATGTCTTTTAAGGTTTTTTTTTAAATAAAGGAGCCATGCTATATTTAACTAATTAACATAGAATTGCATACAACACACGACTATTACATCATGTTTAGACTATTGAAATACCTTTTGCAAATGAGAGCTTCCAGAAAGTGGTACTCAGTATTGAGGTCGATAGATAAATAGGGAGATATAGTCTGGCTATTTTATATTATTAGGATTTGCAGAGAAGAGGTCGTTTTGGGCACACTAGAACAAAAATCTGCTTGCTAGGTAGGAGGAAAGGAGTCTTACCTTTTGTTTTTCACTACATAGACACTGTCTTTACAATAACCATTCACTTGGGCTGATATAGATCACAGCCTCTTCAAAGTTGTGAAGTAGCTATAGCCTTTCAGAACATGACATTTCTCTCAGGCTTTTCTCAACATATCAGCTTTGATGTGCAAGATCAGAGGAGCTCTCTCTACGCTTAAGCAAATAATTAAATTAATTACACTATTCTCCAATTCCGTGTCAACCCATGATGTTATATTTCTGTGTTTCTGTGTCTTTGTGCATACTGTAGGCCATGTGATCAGAAGTCAACAGTTTTCTAAACTATTTCCTAACAACCTCTTCTATAAGGTTTCATTTTTTTCTAACTATTTTTCTCTGTAACTCCCGGCCATATCTGACCTTTTTTAACACACTACGTTCTCTGATTAGATCAAATTTGGTCCCATTCTGTCTTGTTTTAGAGAGTTATCATGATGATAGACAGAATTCTGAAGCCTTTTCCATTTTCTCTCCAGTATTCTGTTGCTTGGGAATAATAAAAAGGACTTAGTGAAATGATGAATGGAAAGAGGCTGTGAATGAGAAAAATTACATTTAAGAGACTGTATAATGTGCATAAAAAGAAAAAGATAACTGCAAAGGATGTAGTCAACTGAGAACAAGAAAGAGATAAGATTGAAAATGGCAAAGCAAATGCAGAGCAGATAAACTCCTGCCCAGCAAGGTCTCCTCCATCCCATCCTTCTGTTTTTCCTATCCAGTGGAAGGAATTAGCATATGTCCCTATTGAAATTTATCCTGTGATTTTTTTAAAAATCCATTTTTCCAGCTTGTCAAAATTTTCCTGAATGTTGATGCTGTCCTTTCTTATCAATTTGTTGTCATTCTGTCATTCACAAAAATGGTAATCATAATCTTTGATATTCCTTTCAGATGGCTTGGAGCCATTGATATAGTCTCTTCGATTGTTCGACCACTTCTGCATCCTGCAATAGTAACATTGTCCAACCCACATTTTGCCATTTTTCTCTTGTAGAAATATTTTGTCGGATGTTTTACTGCTTTCACATGGTTAATCAAACTGGTTGCTTGTACAGAAAAGACCACCAGTTTGGTTTGGCATCAGCTTAGTGTTGATAAACCCCACATGCGCATTTGCCAAGGGATATATACTCTGTTTTGACGATGATGTTCATCACTTTTTCTAAATGCTTGCAAAATGATCATTTAATTTCATGTTTCAGTCTTATCCAATATTTATGTCAAACTATCAGTCCAGTTAGCTAGGTTCTCTCGCCCTTTGAAAATAGAAGAACATTTGAATCAAGAAAAAGAGCCCTAGAAAGCAAGGCTGGAACTCATTAAAATCTTTAGAAAGTAAGAGGTAAGAAGTTTAAAGAACAAAGGGCAATGGATGGATGTGATGAAAACAAACTTGGATTGCAAAGATAGAAACGTATGGGAAAATACATGTACAATCTTCCTATAAACTAGATTTAAGATATACTTTTCATATATAATGCTTTTAATTTCTGTGGCTTATTCATTTCTGGGGAGCAGCGGTGAAATTCAACTAGTTCTAGCCTATTCACTAGAACCGGCAGTAAATTTTCTAAGCAGTTAGGAGAACCGGTTGTTAGAAGAAATCTCCTTTTTTTTTTCCACTTCTTTCTCTTCTTTTTCCTACCCTCTTCATTCTCCTTTCTTCTTCCTTCCCCTCTTTCCTTATTCTTCCCATCTTTCATTTTTTTTCCTTTGCCTTTCCTCTTTGCCTTTCTCCTTTCCTGTCCCTTATATGCAAAAGGGGAAATTTCTCCTTTTGTTTTGTTTTTAGTTTGTTTTGATAGCCCACTGCCAGCAAAAATGGAGTGCGTCGGGGGCATGCAGCCCCTCAATCTCCATTTTCACTGGCAGAGATACTGCGGGCCAGTCCCTTGCTTTTTCCAGGTTGGCCCTGTGGGCCAGATCTAAGCACCCCGTGAGCCAAATCCAGCTCTTGGGCCTTCAGTTTGACACCCCTGATATAGAGACAGAGATAGAAATGATAGCAATAGATGGTATCAGACACAAACCCCATGACTTATGTACTAAACAAGAACACAAGTACAAAAAAGCAGGGCTAACACTGTGAGACTATAATAAAGGTTTTGACATCATCATCATCATGCCTCATACCAAACATCTATATGTTTGTGACTGGCGCCCAACATTTTTGCATGGGATTGGTTTTTTTTCCCTAACTTCTGGGGGGGTGAGACTAAACTACAGGACTCTACTTTGGGTCAGCAGGATTGCAAAAAACTAGGAGCCAGAATTACAATGGAGAAAGAAAGAGTTATTCTCAGAGCCCTAACTTTACAGAAGCACTCTACTAGTTTCTTCTTGGTACTGTGTGTGCCTTTGAGTCAATGCTGACTCCTAATGAATGCCTGGAAAAAAATTCTTGCAACTTTCTTGGCAAAATTTAAAAAGTAGTTCACCATGGTTTCCATTCTAAAAGCTAAGCTAAGATAACCCGCACAAGGTCACTTAGCCAACTTTCATTCTTGTGGGGGACTAGAACTCATGGTTTTCCAGTTTCTAACTTGATGCCTTAACCCAGGGGTGGGCAATTACGGCTCCTTCATGACTCGTGGACTTCAATTCCCAGAATTCCTGAGCCAGCTGGCTCAGGAAATCTGGGAGTTGAAGTCCACGAATCATGAAGGAGCTGTAATTGCCCACCCCTGCCTTAACCATTACACCAAATTGCCTCTCTGTGCTACTGTAGCCCCAAAATGTCCCTCTCTTCCAGCTGCCAGCACAAAAACCAAGTCTCAATGTGTTTCAGTTTTTAAATGATCCCTTTGATGAGGAAATTCATTTAGCTCAAAATAACCCTTGGGTTTCCTGAATCCAGCATTATCCTGCTGTAACTCCAGGGATGACTTGGCTGTAAGGTTCATGAGACACTCTTACCCACTTTACCTAGATAAGTATGTGGTACAATTTCTGTTAAATTTACTAGGGGGATCTGTAATAAGTGTTAGTGTCCTTTCTGCCCCAAAGTGATGGAAAAAAAATACAACACTGAATTTAAAAAGTGGGTTTTATTTGCTTTGCACAAATGTGAGACCATTTTTCTATGGTTACAAGTATCTCATCCTAACAAAAAAATGCTCCCACAATTTACATTTGGTTTGCATTAGCAGACTCATTTCATTTTGCATAAGAAAACAGAATGTTTTGTACCTGGAGATGAATTTGGGGTACAAAATAAAGTAAACTTCATAGGTGGTTTTCCATTAAGTTCCTCCTACTTCCAGAATTGCTAAGATACCTTTCCAAGTTTTTATGTTGCCTCCTTCATCTGTTCAAATAGGTTCAAATCTCTGAATAGGACTTCCAAAAACTTTGAGGATATATCTCTTATTCACCCATATACCTATGTACTTATTCTTGTGTCATTAAAGGTTGGATTATCAATGCTTCTCTTTCCTTTTTTTTTTCAATCCATCCAATTTAACTCCAGATCCATGACACATTAAAACTTGTTAACATTTGATACTTTTATATTTGGTAAATGGAATCACATTGGTGCATGTATTTTCTCAATGTGCACCAAGTTCAGAAAGAGTCATTAGGATTCTGAACACAATGTTACCGTGTGTCCCATAATAAGCTAAATTGCCTTAATTATTAGTTGAAAATGTTATTGAGGGAAAATCATTTCCTGAGAATGACTGTGCACTAACTGAAAACAATATTGACACAATATAGTAAATAAACAAAAATATTTGATTAAAGCATACTTATATGATCGAGGCAATGAATATTCATAGCTCCCCTGGTAGGTAGCTAATGTTTTTGCAGTAACAAAATTATCTCTACTTTATAACACACAATTTTGTTTTTGCAACACAAGATGGATATTCTAATTAGACCCTGACATATCATTTGGAGATAGAGTAAAACACAATACAAGAGAGAAAAAAAACCAAGAGTAACTGCATATTTCAGACGAGACATACTAATTAGTAGTTGTCATTATTTTTAAAGTTTGCAGGTAGCTATCAAATATGTCTCATTTTTTTTTCTTCTCTGAGCCAATGAAGAACAGGAAATTTGTACCATATGAGTTCTATTTCCTTTAACTTATAATACTAAATAAACATGTGTAGAAGGAAATTACTTGTACTCTTACCAGGCAACTTCAGAGCAAATGCCTAAAGACAGAGACTAAAAATAAACAGTCACATTTTATTTGGTATTTCTGTATCAATTGGGGGTTGTGGGTAGGAAATATATTATTATTCACAGCCATTAATGAAAGATCAGGGCAAATTAAAGGAAGAAGAGAAACAAGTCTGCAGTGAAATACGCATTTCACTGCATTTCGTACCATGTATGACTGTGTATGTGACAAATAAAATTTGATTTGATTTGATCTTGGGTACATCCAATTAATGGAGCTCTTAGAACTGGGAAGTCACATCAACACTGTAAGCAGATGTAACAACAATCTTACATATCTGTTATAAATATTGTGGATTGTTTAGGCATTGAAACTTTGTGGACCAACTCCACAAAGTTTGGACACTGGTACCCAATGATATTAAGAAAATTATTGCTGTAATGCACAGTATTCCTGCATCGAGAAGATGATAGGTGCCAGTTAGCCACACCCTAGAACAAACTAATTATGTTTCCTACTTCTTTAAACAGTAAAATAGTTTCAAAGTCAATGCCCAGGGTGGGCTCATTTTTGTGGAAGAGGTTACTGAAAATGTATGCTTTTAAAAAATGTTTCTAAAATATATAACCTTCCCTAGTCAGATGGCCTCCAAAGGTTTTTCAGATACATTCTTCAAAATCTTATGCAGCTTGACTTCGGCATTACAAACGTTGTCTGTAACATCTGAAAGCATTTAGGATCATACATATCCCAGACAAGGAATCCCAAAGAGGTACCTTTGGTTCCAGGTTCTTTCAATTTCAGCTCATGGATGAGAATGTCTTAATTGTGGAATCCATTTTTGGAAATGGAAATAATGTCAAAGAAACAGTGATGTCAAAGAATGTGATAATGTCAAAGAAACAGTGATAAATTCAACATTTATCATGTTGAATTATCCCACATGGAATTGTCCTATGGCGAGTTGTTCCACTGCAAGCTGGCCACAGTGGCTGTGGCAAGATGGCCGCATTGGGTTGGCTGCAGCAAAATGGCCGTAGTGAGCAAGATGGCTATGGCAAGTTGATCATGGCTAGTTGTACCATTCTGCCCAGAGGAAGTGTTTCTCTCTGGCATCCCCTTTGTGGACCCATGGTTCAGCTTTGCATCAATTTTAGCATTTGTCCATCCGGTCAATTATCTATTTTCTGCTTGATCCATAATCACACACCCATTGTAAATGCATTTTAAAGCTTCAACTCAAAATGGCTGTTTTCCATCTTAATCCCACCAAAGCACAGTCCTCAGCACTTCATCCATTTTAGTAGCAGCCCCAGCTCTCCTTGGCTGCAGTGCCTGGCTCATTGCTCCTCTCCAGCAGCTGTTTTGTTGCCCATTTCATTGGACTCTAAGTTTTCTGTTCACAGTTTTTAAAATAATCATTGGCCTGATCTAACAATGGCCTGTTAAGTGAATGAACCATCCGCAATCCTGGAAGATCATAGTCCATCAAACCTTTTCATTTTTTGATTAGGTTGGGTGAATATATACCTCTTGCTTCCCCCTGCCCTTCCATAATACTCCAAAGCTTTCTTTCCTGTTTCTCAATTATTATTTTTAAATATGTACAACATAGGAATGTTGTTGCATTGTTACTTTGAAGCTGAACGGTCACTTCTTCTTGGTTCCAAATTTCAACAGACTTATAGAGGAAGATTGGAACCAAAGCATGTCTGTTCCCTTGTTGCTTTGATTATTTCAGCATCAGAGTAATGAGACTACAATAAGGAGGAGAAGAAAAAGAGTCTTCTTTAGGGTCAAAAGAAATAACATGAGAGGGTATGAAGAAGCATCCATGTGTGCAAACATCTGGGAAAGTAAAAGATAGGCCCAGGGACTAGTGAGGAAGAAACAATCCATAAAAGAAAAAGTAAGATACTGGTGAATCACTCCACACGAGAGCCAGCCAAAATAGCTTGCTTTTTTCTGCATGGATGGGAATAGCAAGAAATAAGGTGATATCCAATCAGATCTTGTGATGACCCGTGATGGCCCTTGTGATTGAACTGAGCACCACCTCACTGTCAACCTACTGGAATCTGGACTGCAGTTCCTGAATTTGGCTTAAGAAAGAACTGATAAGACCATGGGAATCAAGGAGAGCTGAGACTGCAGCATGGAATTGCCCTAAAACCATCATAACAAGCATGTTTTTTAGAGTTAATGTTGTATGTTGGGTTAGATGTTTCTAGTGATTACCGTTGTATATTTAAATACTAGTTAGGTTTAATTTTTGTTCTTTGTATAATTGTACATCTGTTTGTAAATGGTTTGCCATTGTAAATTTTAATGAGTTGTAGCAGCATACAAATGAAATAAATAATTTAATTATCAAGATAGAGCCTCTGTTTTATAGCTAATCCACTGTTAACCCAAGGGAGAAAGCCATGTAAACATTCAGCTATGCAGAGTACAAAATAACCTCTTGAAAATTTTATGCTATTCCATCGTTGCTTTGACTGGGGGTCACTTCAGGGCTCTGCTGCTGGCTTGTCAATTTATTACATTAAACAAACTAATTAAAAAGGGAATACAAAACAAAAATATGCAACACCATACACATTACCATTTGTTAATCTGAATCCTCAGAATATTGCTCATCTTAATATGGAAATTATGTAATTTCCCAAAAGTGAAAAGCATAAATCAGTCCTTTGCCATTTAAATTGATGGTGAAGAAGAAAATCAGAGTAGAATATTGAATTCTGTGCAATTACGAATTAAATACATGCACCCATAAATATCCTGATCACAGGTTTAAAGTGCCTGATACGTTTTGTGAATAGAAGCAAACACCACACACACAGTCTTTTGGTATGTGCAGACACTGAACATGGATGTGAAACTCCTTTAGCTGAGAATGTTAAGTCCTTTCCAGCGGCAGCTGTTTCAGTCAATATTCCATGCATGTTTTGTTTTTATGGATATTGTCCTCTCTAGCTGGACTTTTGTTGTTTTTAATATCATAACTGTAATTAGGACAGCCACTGGAATGACTTGTGAGAAACGCATGCAATGTATAACCTCCACTAATGTATCAGTTTTAACCTTCCTTTTAAAACGGTCTAATGGATTTGGATGTGGCATGGACCTTTTCCAGGAAGCAGGAAGCTGTCAGTGTACAGGGAATACGGTGTGTATGTGTTTGAGAGAGAGAAAGAGGAGAGAGAGAGAAAGAGAGAATGTATGCCATACAGATTTATGATAATGAAAATGTGCCTGTTAGTACTCCAATAAATTAAGCTACTCGCCTTGCCTGAGGAGAATTGTTTTCCTCTCGCCTAGGCTTTTAACAGCACCTTTCATCAGCACACCATTCCATCGACTCTAAGTAGAGCACTCTTCATTTGGGACACAACTTAATCTATCTTGCAGGAGAGACCCTGGGCCTTGATGGTCTGGCAATGTGAGGAAATCGAAACTTCCTTAGTAATATAATGCTCCCAGCTCAGAAATCATGCATCTTCTTTTAGGAACATTACGATTCAAAAAAGGGCATGTCAAGTGTTTGAATTGCCCCATAAGTATAGTTTTGGGAGGAGAATACATACACACACACACACACACACACACGTACATGCACATGTGTGTGTGTGTGTGTGTATTGAATATTTTATTTGGCCAAGTATGATTAGACACACAAGGGATTTGTCTTCAGTGCCAAAGCTCTCATGCAAACTAACAGAATAATGATCATCATCATAATATCAATAAGAGGGTGGAGTAAGAAAAATAATAATGATAAATAATAATGTTACACCAGGAGTGGAATCCGACCGGTTTTGCTACCACGGCTCTTTAAACCTTTTTTATAGGCACTTGAGGCAGCGGGGATCATCAGGAAGGCTCCGTAGATGCTCCAAACAGCTGATTAAGGTAAGAAACAAAAAAAAAAAAAATGAAGCTTGTATAAGGAAGGATAAGGGCAGGGCAGGGGCAGGTGGGCAGGGCCAATTTCAAATCGCCACTACCAGTTTGGGCGATGTGGTGCGATCCGGCTGAATTTCACCACTGTGCTACACCCACACTATATGGAAAAATACACATAGATATTAGAAACTACTGTGAGAATTAAGTGTTCAGCAGAGTGATGGCATGAGAGGGAAAAAAACTGTCTCTTTGTCTAGTTGTTTTGGCCTGCAATGCCCTGTAAGAGTTGAAATAGTTTATATACAGAATGTGCAGATATCTTCTCAATCCTTCTCAGTTCTCAAGCTCTCTCTCTCTCTCT
>JAEANM010023903.1:0-11267 GCA_017656035.1 Myanophis thanlyinensis
TTCCTTCTTCTTCTCTTTTTTTTTAATATAAAAATCTGGAACTAACAGCGGAGGTCGCTAAAGAACTGCGGCAAGGTGTTTCTTTTTTTTTTTTTTTAATAATTCAACTATGTACAGTGAGGGAAACTGTCCTGAAGATGGGAATTAGAAAAAAACAAACGCTAAATTTGCAGGAGTCAGCAAATAAAAAATGGCGCTGAGCCTTTGCGCCTTTCCTAATGGGAAGACAAGATGGCGCCCATTCTCACTTCCTCCAAATGCCGGCCAGAAAAATGGCGCAGCTCCACGCGGCACAAAAATTAAATAGAAGGTGCTTTAAACTGAAAAAAGCAAAGCTCCGGCACAACTACGACTGAAGCGAGGAGGAAAAAAACAAGGTACTGATGATCGCACCGGCTGCTATAAGAACCGCAGCCTCCGATAAGCCGGCGGCAGCTGCGCAAAGGCGGAGGCGATAAACTTGAAGGCCAAACGGCCTAACAGAAAAAAACAGCATTTTAGAAGGAAAAAAACAGCCGATTTGTCGGAAAACACTGCGCTAGCTGCCGAATAAATGATAATTGTTTTGCCTTCACGTGTGAAAAGGCTGCCGGCTATAAAGGCTGCTCCACACTAGTGGCGGCTGGGGGGAAAAAGGGGAGGGCCAAGAGGCCGCTCCTGCAGCCAACACAAAATTCTGCCTCTTACAATTGGAATACAACCATCTGATGATACTACTGAGAAAATACCTTGAAATGACAGAATACTCTAATTGACTGGTGACTCTGGCAAAAACAGTGATCAGCGAGCTGAGTCGATGAAAACACTGGAGTAATCCAGGAAAGGCGATAGCTTTTATATTTACATCGACTCATCACGTGATCGCTGCTGACGAATCCCAGTCAATTTGGAGTCTATGCTTCCTCCCACAATGGAGAAAGCCTTTTAACTGGGATCCTATTAAAACTAGAACTCAGAATCAACATTAAAGGATTTGCCCTTTCTTGCTTTTTTTTTTGTATGAACTTGTCATCACACAAGTCTAGTGTTAGGCCTTTTAGAAAGCTTCCAGAAAGTGTCCACTTGTTACTTATTAGCAAAAAATTGAAAGGCATAAACTTTTTCTAATAGGTTAAATCTATTATTTCAGCGCTAGTCTTGTGATTTTCTAATAAACTAGGTACTCAGCGTTTTTGCAGGTAAACCCTCAAAGCCCAAGCTTTTTAAATATATTATCTACACAGTAAATAAATAATAGCTATATTCCATGAATGGGCAAGTGTTCACATTCTACCACCAAACCTGAAACAGTTCTTACTGAATGCTAGTATAACAGTAATAAAATCATAGAATTTGGAAAGAGTCATAGAGGTAATTTAATCCAACCTCCTGCTCAGTGCTTTATGTGCTTTTTGGTCAATAGCACTCATTTAAATGTGAAAAACTGAATTTATATTATTTATAAAACTGATCTACCCAACCCAATGCTGAATCTCAGTTTGCTCTTTCTCAATGATACAATGCTTCTATTAGAGTCTTGCCTTTTCATATGCGCCTTGTTTTGCTTTTGTTGATTACTGTCCTATGGAAGCACAAAAGGATAAGGCTTTGATTACACAACACAGCTACCATCTTGCCTTCCTTGATCTCTCCAGGGTCCCTACTGCTAAGGCCTTTTAAATTCTAAGATTAGTTAGTAATGAAACATGGAATTTCAAACTGTAGGAGTGGTAGAATCTGAGGGCGGAGTTAAAAGAGGGATCAGCCTAGAATCTCCATGTAGTCATAAGCAAACGAAGCCCAACATCCCTTGAATTCCATTGATATTTATCTAAGCCCAAGCAGATGCTGTTAGTTCCTGTACATAGGCATGATTAGCAATAAATCAATTTAATTAGACCTTCACATATGGACCTGATCTTTCATGCCTGACACATACACTGCCAACATTGTTTTCCTTGATGTTGCTGCTGTACCAAAAGAAGCTTCTCAACTGTGAATGAGCAGAAGTGTTTTGCAAAAAAAAAAAAAAAAGTATATGCCTTGGATATCATTAATAATATTTATTTTGGAAAAATATTTTAAAAATGAATTTCTTTATTAACAAAAACAGTAAAAAAAACCTCAAATAACATTTTGCACAATGTTTCATAAATACATTATATACAAACAAAAAGTCACATAGACCCGAAGTGCCTTTGTACATATTTACCAAAAATTAAATTAAAAAAAATCTCAAAATACCCCAGCTTTACAAATATCCTGAAAATAATGTTTACAGATTAAAAAAAATAACACACTTTCTTTCCCCACCTAATAAAAACACATTTTAGTATAAAAAAAGGACAGTAAAGGCAGTGTCTGTATCTCAAGAATCAACTGGCTCATAGAATCCAAAATATACACTCCAGGCAGTGCACACTTCTTCTGTAGGAATTCAGTCCGTTCATTTAAATACATATAGGAAAAAAATCAACTGACCATAGTGCAATGATAAATCTTCATAAAAGGCAGTGCAACAGGTATCTTTGAACACAGAGCCTGACCTAGTGTCCGTCATGTATTATTTGCAGTCCCTTTTGCTAACTTCAGTAGAGAACCAGCTCAGTCTGAATTTAGTTTCTCAGCAGCAGTCAGTGAAGGAATCTTTTTCCCTTTCCTTGTTCAGCAGCATTCATTGGGGCATATCACCTTTGAAAATTGTTTCAAAACAACAATTTCTCCATGTCATCTTTCTTTTACACCTGCAAAATTTCAGAAGAGAGGCAGAGTGAAAAAATAATAATCTAAAGATACCCATTAAGACATAAAAAAGTATTCACTTGATCATTAGGAGAATCTCCTCCAGGTGAGGCATTTTAAAGAAAGTGGTTTTATTTCCCACCCACCCACATTTCTGCATGGACAGGATGACTAATGCATTTTATAAGACTGAATTGGAAGACTGGAATCTGTCCACCAATGGCTATTGATGGGATGACAATACCACATATTATTATGGTAAAGATACATATATCTCATGGGCAGTAATTTTGAAATTGCACTATTAACTCATCCAACAAAGCAAATAAATCACCGTAGGGCTTTCATTGGAACAAACTGAGCTGCATCAGAGGAAGTGATGCAATTAGTACAATGGGACAGTTTTTGAGCCAGGGAGAGAATATATCTACCTCCGTTGCTATGATGCATTCATCTTTCTCTTCTGATATGACATACACTGACTGGTACTTTGTGTCTTTTGAAGTGGAATATACCGATTCTGGCCGTTTCCTTTCAGATGTTTCACTGCAGAGAAAATTTCAGATGAGGTTGGTTTCGTGACCAATTTCAACACACCTTCACTTTTGACAAATTAAAAACCTGACCCATTCAGCCGCACCCCTCTGATACTCCCATACCTTTTGGGCTGTACTGTGTTTTTCTCTTCTGTTTCCAAATCATATGTTTCGCCTTTAGCTTCACATCTCCCATGATCCTCTTTAACAGTGTCCTCATGCTTGAGGTCATGGACCAAATTGTAATCCACTGACGGGTATCTGACTTTGTAGCCATTTTTGTCAGCATTTTCGCTGTGGAAGTCTATTTTCTTATTCGTATTCTTAATCTGGGTGGCACCAATGACACTTATGGAGATGTCCTTCTCTCGCTGACAGTTGGCCAGGTTGTTCATGGTCTCAACTTCACTCCTACAGGTATCTTGCTGAGGCTGCCGCTTTTGTGTTTTGAGACGAAAACAGACCACAATGGCAGCACAGCCCAGCAAGAGCATAAGCACCAGGATAATTCCAGCACACACTGCAATCCATGGGAACTGGGAGCTCTGACGGTCTGTGTACGTTTCGGTGATGTCAACAATAACTGCCCCTTGAGGGGGTTCAGGAAGCAAGAACTGGCAGTTGAGGCCCCCATAACCACGTGCACATTCACACACATAACGGTTGTTTCTTTCGTGGCAAGTAGCCCCATTGTGGCAGGGATCATGCTCACATTTGCTGACAGGAGTGCTACAGTTCTTTCCATTGTATCCCGGAGGGCAGGTGCAGGAATAGTCGTTGACTCCATCTTGACATGTCCCTCCGTTTAAGCAAGGAAAGGAGGCACAGTCATCCACATTATCATCACAGTGTCTTCCCGTGAAGCCAGCCTGACATTGGCATATGTACAAATTCATAAGATCCACACACTGAGCTCCTGCAAAGGTTTGGAGAGGACAATGATAAATAGGAGGAATTAGTCATAGGGACTGACAATGCTGTTGATGATCTATTATCTCTCTCCAGGGATCTGCCTCTTTCAACTTTGCAACAAGCCTACAAAGAGTAAGAGACAGGGACCATTCAAGATCATCCAGACAGTTTTATGGAATCAAGAGGACCAGGATTTACAAAATCACTTCAAAAGCTAACTGCTATAGAACTTTTTGCTGTTGGCTTATTGTAGTTAATTTTCGTAAGAACAGAACAGGAATGAATGAATAGATGGCACATTCTTCTAGGCAATCATATTACTTGTATGACAATCAGTCTGGGTATTTTTATGAACTATTTTAAAGGCAGGCTTCGATTACTTTAATGCAGAGGTGGTCCTTTTATGACTTGTGGCCTTCAACTTCCAGAACTGCTGAGCCAGCCATGCTGGCTTAGGAATTCTGGAAATTGAAGTGCATAGATCATTAAAGGGCCATAGTTCCACACCCCTGCTCTAATGAATGGATATTTAAGAGTATTTAAAAATCAGATCACTCATCTGGCTGCTTTTAAGTGTTGTGTACTTGATTAACATACTGTTGTCCAAGCAACTAAGAGTGAAATACTGTATTTTTCAGTGTATAAAATGCACTCCCCCCACCCTCCAAAAAAGTGGGTGAAAATGTCTGCGCGTCTTATACAACAAATGTTGCCAAAGCCTTTTTCTGGCCCATTTTTGGCCTTTTCTCAAAAATGGGCTGAGAAACTGGATGAAAAAAGGGTTTAAAAAGGATGAAAAACAGCCAAAAAGAAGGCTAAAAATGGGCCAAAAAATGCTGAAACTTGGGCCAAGAAAAGGCCAAAAAAGGGGCCAAGCAGAGGTGACAATAGGTGGGGATAGGCTGCAGCTGCAGCCTGGAACAGCCGATCATTGGTAGATTTCTTTTCTTTTTTTCCTCCCCAAAAGCTAGGTGTGTTTATACTCTGGAGTCTTATACACCGAAAAAAACAGTAAGTGGTTTACAGCCTTAAAACAGAATAAAAGCCTTCAGGTTATTTTAAGTGCACAATAGAACCAATGTGGCAGCACATATTCTGAGCTGAGCCACCTCAGGCTATTTTTGTACACAACAGAAAAGATGCTTTTTTCATATAGGAAATGAACAAATAAAATCTCCCTAAACATTGTAAAAATAATATTATCTTTCCCACCCCAATTTGTTGTCTTCTACAACCTGTTCCCACAACTTTCTTAATTAAAGTGGGGCTTAATGTATTACGGGAACATTAAAAAGAGGCTAATTCAGTCAGTTAACTAACTCCAAGACTACATTTAGCCTAAACCAGATCCATTGCTGAATAAGGATAAACCACTTCCTTTCAACTGCCTTGGTGTGGAACACCAAATCCTAGTCAAGTGCCCTATTTTGCACAACTATCCCACGAAGGGTGGGAGACCATGTGCCTCTGAAAAAGCTAACCTCTTCATCACAGATGACACCATAAATGCTATCAGCACACAATATTCCTTCCAAACACTCTGGCTGAAGTCCCTGAGCCTTCCTCTTTGCTTCATCTCTAGGCAAAGAGAAGGGAATATAGCTTTGCCAGTAGCATTTGGGTTCAGGTGTCAAAGTCTCAAGCACAGGGTGGGATTCTGCTCTTCCCAGATATTTGTTATGAGAATCCACCAGCAATCTTGTGGGGAGAGGGTTAGCTGTCAAATATGTTTCATCCACACCAGGTTTAACTAGCCAGCTAATCACAATACCATCAATACTTTCTAAAATGTGTTTTTGAAATAAATGTATTATGCTTATGTTATTCTTGCAGTCTATTTACACCCCCACACCTGTTGATGGCAGTGTGGCACAACACATTCTTGACAAATCCATACAGACTCTTGGTGGTGCTTCTTTTCAAATTACTTTCTTTGATCTCCTTATGAACTCCTCTGATTTTTTTTTCAGGTGTCAAAAGTCAATTTGATCACTCTTTCAATCCTTCCTCCTGACCCTTTTTTTAATGATAGAGACATATAACCTCCTGCAGAAATCAAATATTTGAACCATTCTTCGGGATTTTTTCCAAAATAAATATATATAGATTTTCAATTATCCAGGTCATAGTTATCTTAATGGTGCTTTTTCCAAAGACAACAAACTTCTTCAGTTCTTGGATGAGAAACGAAACATTTTCAAAGGAAAAAGAAAACCCAGTTGCCTTTTATTTTGGAAGTTTTTGGAAAACTTCCAAATATGAACTCTCCACCCATAGACTGAAGTGGAACATTCAATAAAAGTTACTATCTACTTTAACTGAAAAGGATAAACTGACTCATAAGTCAGTGGCATTGAGCCTGGTACTTGAAGAACAGCTGATAGCTGGTCTCATCACCAGTCAGATGTACCGAAACCCCAACACTTCTAGTAGGCATCGTGTGGGGATTTAGTGGCATTGGGCATCACATTTATAAGGACTGTGTTTAAGAGGAGTTATGTCCTGCCACTCTGCCATCCTTCAAGGGCTCATTTAACTGGAAATTCTCACATATAGGTCTGCAATCTTACAAACGGGATTTCAGGCTCTTTTGGCCTTATTTCACATGTAGGTTGATAAATAAAGGTTACAGGCTTTCAATGTTAGGTTAAGGAACATACAAGCCTGTTGGACTAATTCAGACAAAAGTGAGGGACAAATTTTAGTCTGGATGCAATTACTGCACAATGGCTGGATCATTCCAGTTGGCAATTATACTGATTTAAATTTTCAGATTGACATTTATATCTAGGTTTCTTTTGGGATTCTGTCTTTAGCCTAGTTTGGAAAGAAAGAAACAAAATTGACATATAACTCAGCTTTCCTGAATCTGATGCCCTCTCGCTATGTTGAATCTCATCTCCCATAATCCCTCAACTAGCCTGCTCAATGGTGGTTGAACTGGGGAATTATAAGAATTGAAATCCAACATGACTAGGGAAAGCTGGGCCAGGCAGATAAAACTTCTTATCAGAAATGTTATCGCGGAAATGCCATTCATATTAAATGCACCCTTCTTCTCTTTATGAAATGCCAAAGTAAAATTTCTCCAAACAAGGGGAAATTGAGTTGGTGTATTTTGTGTTATCAGTTTCAGAGTTTTATAAAAAGCTGCACAACAGCTTCAGAATTGTTTAAGAATCACTGAAGAGTGTCAGGCTTGCTCTGAAGACCACACTCACAAACTGGTGCTTCTCTCCCACAGAAACCAGTGTGGCTTAGCAAACTTCAGCGCTGCCTGGATCTCTCTCTTTCTCCATTAAATCAAGACCTCCCATTATAGCATGTCAAGTGAACTGCAGTGAGAAGTTTACTCGCTTCCCCTTAGAAGTTAAGTGAACCTCAGCAGGAAGGTCATTCACTTCCCATGGATGTTTAGGGCAAAATGGCCATTAACTTAAATGGGTGATCAAATACAGGTACCGGTTTGGCTTACCATTAGCACAAGGATTGGAGTTGCAATAGTCAATTTTCTTTTCGCAGTTAAATCCAGAGTAACCCACAGGGCAACGGCAACTATATCCACCTTCAAGGTTGTCTGTACATCGTCCTCCATTGAAGCAAGGCCCATCAGCACAAGTCATTGCACCCAGTTCACAGTTTTTACCGTAAAAGCCAGGTGGACATGTACAGGTGTAGCTGTTCTCAAGGTCCTGTTGGAAGAAAAACCCACCCTGTTTAGCAATCTTTACTACGTATCTTAACAATTGGGATAAAACCCTCTTTTCAGACGAGTTGCAGCGGTAGCATTAACTTACAGTACAACTCCCTCCATTCTTGCAAGGGCTGACATCACATTCGTTGATTTCAATCTCACAATTGGAACCCGTGTAACCAGGACGGCAAGAACAGGTATAACTTCCTTGGCCCGTGTTGGTACAAGTGGCAGCATTTTTGCAAGGCTTATGGTGGGTACAGTAATTTAGATCTGTAGGAAAAGTTACAGACAAACAAGGTTACATCCAGAAAATTGCCTGTGACTCTGCAAGGACATTACCCTAAGTTTAGTTTAAGAGAGATCCAAGTCTAAGAAAACTGGACTGTATAACGGTTACAAATGATAGAACTTACCCTGGTTACAAAAAAGACCGCCCCATCCTTCCTGACAATTGCACTGCCATGGTTGTTGACAGGTACCATGAAGACAACCTGGGTATCGGATGCATTCATCACAGTAACGCCCTTGCCAACCAACACGGCATCTGTGAAAACAAATTTTAAACAAATTTAGTCTAGGGAGTCCTGTCACAAGCTTAAATTTATTTAAATTAAAGCTAAACAAAAATCAAACTTCTTAAGTAGTGTATATCTTACAATGTTATTGATCTTATTAAGCTCAGAAGCTTTTTCGCTACCTGAGATACTTTTTAGGTATGTGAACAAGCAAATCTCTTTGGTTTTTTTGTCCTTATTCCTGAGTTCAAGTTTCTTCTGCTGGTAGCCTTGATTTATTAACCATCACTTTTATAAATCACCTTTCTTCCAAGATGCTAAGGATGCTAATCCCATTTAATCTCCACATTAGCTCTGTAAAGACGATTACACTGACAGGGAAATTGATTTCCCAAGGGCCACATATTTTTATAGTTCATCAGAGAGGCATAGACTTCCCTGCTCCAAACTAAAACACATCTATTCTCCCCCTTGATTGAGTTATTCCAGTAATCACACCCATAAAGCGCCATCTAATTATTCCATCAAATTAATTATAATTCTTCCATGATTTCAAAAGGCTAGATACAAGGCACAGTGCATCTATTATGTTTGGGAGTTAATGTGCTCCTACTAGACACTAAGCCCCATTCAACTTCTTCCAAATATCAATAAATTCTGGAGTGGTGCTTCGGCTCCCTCTTATTTGACTTACATGGACATTAGGTTAAGAAGTAAAGCAGGCCTGAATATAATCAAATCTGGGATTCTCAAATCAAGTTTGCTGGCAGAAGGATGGAGCGGGAGAGCAGGAGGAAGAGAGGTCTGGAAACTTACTTGCATTCTCCAGGCTTGTCACAGAATCCATGCTGGTCATCACAGCCTGGCAAGCAAATTGCTGCAAAACACAAAGAAACCAAAATATATCCATAAGCCTTTTGGAGCCTTGTGAGCTTAGGTCGAATTCTTTTTCATGACAGTTGAGTTGGTGACAGCAGCTAAATGAATCTTCGGAGCTTGCTAAGGGTAGTAGTGGTCGTGCTTTTGTAACAGGGGGCTTTACTTATCACTAGGAATGAACATTCCCTTTAATGCAGTTGCACACAAACAAAAGAGAGCACACAATGACTCCCTTCCGAGCAAAACCCCCACACAAAATCCCATCCGCCTTTTCTTCCCAGTAAGGGTCAGAAGTCCTATTTCCCTCCACCACCACCACTACCATCACCCCATTCAATACCAGAGCTCCTCTTCTTGGTATCCTCAGCATCCTCAGCAAGTATAAGAGAGAGGGAGAGAGAGATGGAAGGAGGGAGAGAGAGAGAGCATGCACAGATAAGGATAGACAGCTGGTGTGCAGGGTGCCAGCCGGGACAGCTGCTCCATTGTCTATTCTCTCCCAGCAGCTGCCCCACTGCAACAATACCCCAACTCCTTACAGCCAATCAGAGCCAAGATGTGCTTTCTCATCAACCTATCCCTACCCAGATCTAATCTATGGCACGCGCATGATTTCTGGGCAAAGGGGAAGGGTTTTTCTTATTCAAATAATTAAGTCTAAAGTTCTTTCACACACACACCCAAAAGGAAGGAGGGGGAGTGGAGCCGAAGAACACAGACGTAGGAAGGAGGAGGTAAGCAGGCCAGCAGGAGGGAGGTGGGAGCAGGGCGGGGAGGGAAGACTTCTGCTCATTACTTTGCCTGGTTATGGAACTCATTAAGCAGGCACTGTGAGTTTTAACCCCACAAAGCAATCCAGAGACAATGACAAGCCCAGAAGGAGAAACAGAAGATGAAGAAGAACGGGGCTGATCATCAGATTGTTAAAAGGAGGGGGGGGAGAGAGAGAGGGAATGAATGGGGCAAGTGTGCGAACGAGACAAGCCTGCCAATTTTGGGACAGCCTTTTGGGTTGACATCATTTCCCTCTCCCCAACCCCACCAAGTAAATGCACAATGCATTCTAACAACTTGCTCACAAGATTCAGAATTTTTTGGAAAAGAAAAGCAGGAAGGGTTTTTTTCTTTCTTTCCAAAGGCTTCCAACAAATATCTTATTTCTCCTCTCCTCTCCTAAATCTACCGGTAATTAAAGGGGGCAGCATGCATTGGATCATGTCACGTGGAGGTTTTCTCACTAACATGACCCATAAGTAAATCAGAACCATGAGGGCCCTCCTGCCAAAGACTAGATTTGGGTTCCTGTGCAAAGCAGTTTCTCTGCACTCTGAAGCAACCCCTTGATCTAGACCAGGGGTGGGCAATTACGGCTCCTTCATGACTCGTGGACTTCAACTCCCGTGGACTTCAACTCCCAGAATTCTGGGAGTTGAAGTCCACGAGTCATGAAGGAGCTGTAATTGCCCACCCCTGATCTAGGCCATTGGAGCAAGGATTAAGGCAGCACCCTTTCTGGGAAAATCAAACAACTCCACTTGGACAGATCAAATGGAAGCATCCAACTGGGCTAATTCAATTCTATCCATTGGAAAGGGACCTCTACACAAACAGAGCCAGCCTTTTTAGAGCCTAAACTAAAATGGTCAACTGTTTCGATTCATAACTTTGAAGAGAGACATTTCAATTCAGTGTTTCTGCCAAGGTACTTTGGTCAAAGCTTCATCCAGTTGAAATTCCTTCTAATCTCTGTACAAACCAAGTAGACATTGGGCCTATGAAGTTGTAACAGTGTTTTATTTGTTGTATTTTCTCCAGGAGCTCAAGGCCAACATACCAGTTCATAGACCAGTAATTAAGTCAATATGGGGACAATCACACTGGCCATGGCGTAACACAGGGGTGGGCAATTATGGCTCCTTCATGACTCGTAGACTTCAATTCCCAGAATTCCTGAGCCAGCCATGCTGGCTCAGGAATTCTGGGAGTTGAAGTCCACAAGTCATGAAG
>JAEANM010023904.1:0-11267 GCA_017656035.1 Myanophis thanlyinensis
CCCCGGCCGATGCCGACGCCCCCCCCGCCGACGCCCCCCCCGTCCTCTTTTTTTGTTTTTCAAATATGGTAAGCCTAGTCTATAGTTCTTTGTTGATCATCTGTGCCTTCCTTCGGAATCAGTGTTATATATGCTTCTGTCCATGAATCTGGAATTTTTGCGTTTTCTAAAGCACTATTAAACAAATTAACATCTGAGTGCCTAATGTCTCTTGTAAACTTTTGTAAAGTTCGCTGGTAAGCCATCAGGGCCTGGTATCTTCTCGTTCTTTTGTTTTTTAATTGCTTCTGTCAGTTCTAACATATTGATCTGCTCTGTCAACATGGATTTCATTTCTTCTTAAATTTTAGGTAAATTGGCTTCCTTGGTACATCCATTCTTTTGGTATAATTTCTTTTTCATATAAATGTTCATAATAATTTTGAATCACTTTCTTTTTCTCATTGTTTTGTGTCTGAAGTCTTCCCTCTGTCTCTTCTAATGAATGTATCATTTTCTTTTGTCTCTGTTTTTTCAGTTGGTGTGCTAACCATCTTCCTGGTTTATTTGCATTTTCAAAAAAGTTTTGCTTAACCCTTTTAATTACTTGTGCTAATTCCTCTTTCTCTAGTAGCCCAAGTTTATGTTTTACCACCTCCATCTGATTCCTAATATTCCTCTTTTGTGGTTCTTTTTGAAGTTGTATTTCCAGTTCTTTAATTCATTTTCCAACTCCTGTCTTTCCTGTCTCTTTTTCCTCATTTTCTTCCTCATATATGTCATTATTAGTCCTCTAATATATGCTTTCAAAGAATCCCAAACATTTTGAGCTATGTGTCCTCTGCTCTGTTCTCCTTGAAGAAGAAGTCTAAGTCTTTCTTTATATTTTGAACAAATTCTTTGTCTTTTAAAATGCTTTTATTCAATGTCCATCTTCTTCTTTTTGTCTGACTTTTCCATGTAAATTGCACTGGATTATGTCCACCCAAGTGCTAATTTCTATGTCAGTGTCTAATATATTCTTTAATTCTTCTGTCATCCATATCATATCTATTCGTGACCACGATTTGTGTCTGTTGGAGTAAAATGTAAATCTTTATTCTTTTTGATGTATTTCTCTCCATACATCCAAAAGCAGTAGTTCTTCTTTCATTTTCATAAATGCCTTAGGAAGGGTAGTTCTTTTTTATTAATTATCAAGTTAAAGTCCCCTAGTATACATATATGTTCATATTCCAATTCAATCAATTTTCTATATATTCTATTAAAAAAAGGTCTGTTGATTAGTATTGGGTGCATAGATCCCTACCAGGAGGATCTGCTTTAAATCAAATAGTATTTCTATTATCAGCACTCTTCCTTCTTCATTTGCATATACCTGTTTCGCCTTTATATTTTTCTTTATGTAAAATACTGTTAAGTATTCAAAGAAAGAGTGAAGTGAAGGTTTCACTCAGGTCCTCCATTTTGGTGGGAGAAATATTCAAATATGATTGGTTTACAATGTTGCAAGCTGGCTATAGCCAGCACTGTTTTTCTGGGTTTCAGAGAGAGCTGTCACTGTTTGAATAAAGAGTTGAAATCACTCCGTGAGTCTCTCTGGTCTTCTTGAGCTCAGAAGAGAGCAATGGCGACAAAAGATAGGATTCAGAGGAAGACAGAGACATGGTCCAAACCCAGCCAGTACAAAAAACCAGACAAGACAAGGAAGTCGTCCATCAAACGACCATTGCAAACCTGTTGCATCGGTCGCATCCAAGATGACAGCGTGTGCACCACCCACCCCGTTCAACCTGACCACAGAAACCTGGGACTCGTACATAGACCAATTTGAATGTTTTCTGGAAGCTAATGACCCTCTCAGGTTATCAGACAACCAGAAGAGAGCCATGTTCCTGAGTTACTGCAGCTCTGAGGTATTTGAAATGGCCAAAGCCTTGTTGGCCCCTACAGTTGTATGAACAGTGCCCTGGGCCACCCTGCTGGATACCCTCAAGATGCACTGTGCGCCGGCACCCTCCAAGATTGTACGGCGCCATGCATTTCATCGACAGGTCCAAGAATCAATACAATTCAATGCAGCTGACAAGCCACTGTCCGCTGTGAGTTCCATGATCTAGATGAACTACTGTTGGACAGACTGGTCTGCAGGGTGAGAGACAAAAACCTCCAGTGGCATTTGCTGGCCAAGCCTAACCTCACGTTGCAATCAGCATTAGATGAGGCCAGAGCAACCGAGAATTCTGCAAAATCAACGGCAGTACTAAAGAAAGAGGTCAAACCACCAACCAACCAAAAAACTTGCCGCCCAGCAGGTCCACACCAAACAAGATAAAGCGATCGACGAAGACAATGACATCTATCACATCAAAACAGGATGCCAGAACTGAGGTAGATAGGAGAAAGATATCATGTGCTGGCTATGCAGGAAACCACCCCAGATCAACATGCTGTTTCAAAGAGGTCATCTGCCGGAATTACAGCAGGAAAGGCCATTTGGTGCGAGTCAATTTGTTTATCCTAGAGAGACCCAACCAGCAGGAAATTCAAATTTCAAATGTGGCATAGCAAGCAAGAGCAACAGAGGCAGAAACAACAGAGAACTCAAATAGACCCGTCCATCCATCTCTTCCATCTTTTTCTCTTGTTAAATTCACCTTCTCTTCAACTTTCTGCATTCATTATCCATTTTGTGCTATTATCTGTTGGAAGTTTTCCAGTTTTTTATCTATTTTTCCAACTTCCTCCTTCACCTCCTTCATCTCAGCTCTCTCAGCTTTCATTTCTTCTTGCATTGTTTGAAGCATCGACTTAATTTCCAATTGCCATGTTGCCCCTTTATCCTGCTGCAACAGTGAATCCAGGGTTCTCTGTCCAGGTGGGCTGGATGTTGCTGATGACACTGCTGAAAATGTCAGATGATGGTGCTGATGCTGACTTTTTCATGTTTCTAATCAAACTTTCTGTAATTTCTGTTTCCAAAAATTTATAATCCACTTGTAATCCCATTTTTTTAAAGATAGTCCCCCCAAAAAGCAAAAATAGTAACAATGATATTTCCTATGGTTGCCATGGCAACAGTTCAGCCATGTTGGCCATTGCCCACTTCCTGCCAGATCGGGAGGCCTTCTGGTTGGATCTGGAGGATTACGACCCCCCCAAACCCCCTCAGCACTTGTATCACCTCTTCACCTCATCAATGGTAAGAGTTAGACCCCTGGAGACCTCCGACAGCTGGGGTTCAGCGCTAATCTCCACAGAGTTCTATGGAGTAGTGTCTTGCCACGGCATCGTGCCCCACCTCCAGGAACATTTTCTAACCCAAAAGAGAGACAACATTTAAACAAACTAGGAAGTAATTAGATAAAATCATGATTAAAATAAGCAAGCCAATGCCTTTTTTTGTTTTTGTTTTAAAACATAAGAAATTTGGAGCTTGTTTTCTAGGCACCTTACACAGAACTGCCTGCAACTGTATTTTATCATTTGTGGAGGGAAAATAAGTTTAAGCTTGTTGTTTATCACAATTCTTCCGGTTCAGCATTAAGGGAAAAAATAAATTAACAGAGTGAGGAATCTGACAAAGATCTCGCACAAACTTACAGTAGGTCAGCATACATCTGCAGCCAAAGAACTCATTACAAATAAAATAATAAGGCTTATTATGGGGGTGGTAGGTGCTTAAATATAAAATAAAAAGGCTAATAACTAATCTATAAGGGTGGACCATTCAGACTATTCATGCTTCTGACATGAACCTTCAGAGGTCAGATACAGACATGTTAGAGTGTGATGATGTGCATGCGTGCATTCTGTGTAGACATGTTTGTGACTGGCATGTTCAGGGCATGTTCAAACTTGTTCCAGGGTTGTCATTCTGAGCATGTGCCATTAATAGTAGTGTCTTCAGGCAGATATGAAGTTAAATAGTTGACCCTGCATTTGAGGGTCAGCCCTAACCTGCATTAGAGAATAATATGGCAGTCTCAGATTCCAATGAAGAGTATAACAAAGAGATGCTAAGGCAGAATCTGATGATAAATCGTTTGATGTAAAATTGATTCCTGAACCAGAAAAGTGGGGTTACAGATTTAGCAAAGGAGTTGCTTAAGTTATATAATATTAATGAGAGCAAGCATAATATGATGATCATGCCCTGTCATTGTCAGTTCTGTCAGATATGAAATAGTGAATCCAATCCATTTATTAAACTTAGTATTTTCAGTAATAGTAAGTATAATCTTTGATATTTCTTCTTTTAAAAAAATGTTCCTCTTGTACTGAATTATGCATATTCTTAAGGCATATATCGTAAAAATACTGCTTAATGGGATAACTACCGCATTAAAATCAAATGGATGGAGGATGAAACAGATATTATAAAAATGTGTCTTCAAATTTCTATGACTCAAATTGTATGCATATTCACTAATATTTCAGACAAAATGAATAAATTTTATTTCAAATGAGACTTGCTGGTTCAAGTTGAGACCTTGATACACTATACCGTGAAGGAAAACTCTCCACTTTCATTAATGACAAGGATTCATGACAAGACTCCTATGTCTGTCAAGAAAATGATATGTAATTACTGTCACAGATTAATGTCACAGAAATTAATCTCACAAGAATTAATTACAAGAAAATGATCGTGTGCATGCCAATGAATTTCAAATAAAATGTATTTACAAAGCATGTTTAAAAACAGTTATTATTTCTTTTTTGCTAAAAAGCATTTACAATATGATGGATGAGGAGGGTCTGGGCAAAAAACAAAATACATGGTTCTAACAGTATTGCTGAGTTTTGTATTGCTGTTAAAGAACAATTAGAAAAGCTGAAAGTGTCTGTGGCTCTTAAGGATATAAGTGACACTATTCCTTTTTATATTATGACTGCACTTATTGAAGCCCCAATGTCAAATTCTACAAGTATCCTAAAGTTTAGTGACTAGTTCAAATTATAAAAATGAATAAAATACTGTGAAACAAGCAATGAGCTTACCTTTTTGTCTTTATGATAAGCTATACATGTTTGCATGCGTTACAAGTCTCCTTTCCAGCTTGATATTTTTTTACAAAATGTTTATCATTTGTCACATTGTTCTCAGAGTATAGCTTTAAAACATTTTCATAAGGTAAGCCTTTAAATGCTTCAGTAAAAAAAAACCTCAAAAGCACTGTCCCACAGGTTATTGCCTGGGGATATTGCAATTGAAGTGAGTGAAATGTGTTCTTCTTTGCTTGCAGCTCTAAAAAGTTCTTAATGGAGCTGGGAACATTGATGTTATCTGGTACTATACAATCAGTGTATAATAAATTTCCCTTAGAAATACTGTCTTCACTTGAGATGTATCTGTTTAATTCACTGTGCAAAAAACTTTGCTTCTCATTATTATCATCATCAGTAGATAAACTGCAAAAAACATGCTGCAGATCCCAAACCATCTCCACAAGCATCTGTGGTCTCTTCATCACTTGAGATACATCTCGTTAATGATATATCAATGTCACAGTTATATCTCAAAACTGAAATTGCAGAATATAAAACTTAACTTATTACTGTGCTATCACCATGAGTCTGTTTTACTACTTATTATATAAAAACCAATTACTCACCTGAGCCTGTTCCTTGGATGGAAAGAACTGTCCATCATTTCACAGAATGTCTGTATTACCGAGTATGTCCTCTGCTTTCAAATACTCCACATCATGAACTTTATAATACATTAGGTGGCAATCAAAATCAGTCTCAAGTATTCTATTTCTTTACCAGAAACTCAATAACAGGTTTTATTACAATCTGTCAAGCAGTCTTCACTGGCTCCATGAGGTTTACTGGATAGCGTTGGAATCTGAGGCTGTCATATTATTGTCAAATGCAGGCAAGGGTTTAAAATGAAATTCACAGCCGTCTGCAGATGCTATTTTTAACAGCACATGTTCAGAATGACAACCCTAGGACAAATTCAAACATACCCTGAGCAAACATGCCTGCACAGCATGCACACACGCACAGCATCACCGCTATGACATGTCGGTAGTTACCCTATGGAGGTTTGTGTCATAAACATGAATGCTCTGAATGGCCCACCCTTGTAGATTAGTTAATTTTACTCAGTAAGTTCTTTGGTTGTAGATATATTTACTGACTTACTGTGTGACATCCTCGTCAGATTCTCCAATCTTAATTTCTTTTCTGCCTTTACTGTGCACCAGAATAATTGTGATAAAATGCATGCTTAAACATATTTTGTAAAATAGGCTTCTATTTTTACAAATGATAAAATACAGCTGCAGGCAATTAAAAAAGGACAAGCTCAAAATTTCTAGCATTAAAACCATTGGCTCGCTTAACTTATTTTAGTAATGATTTTATCTTACTACTTGCTAGTTTGTGTAAGCACAGTCCTCTTTTGTATTATGTATTGTTTCTGCTGGCTGATGACCAATCAGAATCATTTCTGGGGGTTGTACTAGTCCACCATGCACTCAAATTGTCAACCAGGATTTTGCACCACTCAGAAGTGCTTCTGAGAGTGGGACTAGGATAGCACATGCTTAGTCTGTCAATCAAGACTTGGCACAAATCAGAGACACTTCCAGGGCTGGGACAATAACATCATATTCAGCAGCTCTCGGTGAACTCCCCCCCCCATGGAGTGATCCAAGCAGAAGCATTTCTGGGGGAGGGAATAAGACATCACAGCACTTCCTGCGGTGGGAGAATGCAGAAGTGACAAAGTGATATCACAGGGTGGGCACAGTATACATTCCATTAAAAAATGTACATACTCATACTACTTGGGATTCCTGAGGGGGGCTGACATTGAAATGATAGTATTCTGTGGGATCTGGAATATCTCTTATCGCTTTGCAGTCAGAATGGGTTGTTTGAAGTTGTATTTGGTGGGAAGGAATTAATGCAACTTCTCTTGGGTGTTTGCCTTTGGAAAGGTGCTTCTGTGGTTACTTTTATGTACTTTGGGAATAGTATAAGGTAGGGTAACTATGAAGGGTAGGGTATGGTGAGATAACAAAGTGCCCATATTTTTTTTTAGATGAATCACCTATTGACAAATGATGGTTGTGGCTATCACAACATGGAATGATGCTTTTAGGCAAGACTCACAGTCACTGGCACCATTTGCAGAGATCTATCAAAAAATCTGGGTAGTGGAGCCATTTACATACCTCTTCACAGTGCTTTACAGCCCTCTCTAAGCAGTTTACAGAGTCAGGATATTGTCCCCAACAATCTGGGTCCTTGATTTACCTACCTTGGAAGGATGGAAGGCTGAATCAACCTTGAGCCTGGTGGAATTAGCTTAAATATCTATTAGATTGTGTTTGTTTGTTTACCTTTAGGGGTATGTAGGAATGTTTGAGATTTTTCAGGGACTGGACATCACTTGTTTTCACTGCTGGTTGTAAGTGTTTTTTAAAAAGTGTAGCCAAAAGCAGTCTTTGTGATAGATTGGGTGGAGAATATGGCTTTATTTCTCTTATTCTAGTGAGCATTAGGGAGGCATCTTCTGTACCACTATTGTAGTTCAAAATGGCAAGTGAGACATTCTTTGCCATTCTCTGTCCAGATCTTTTTCTTGAAAAACTAGGCATGCAAAGTAGGCCAATGTTTTAGGGCTTTCCATGATACTTATGACTGGGATGGAATTAATGTAATGCTTTGCATGATGGAATTTGTCCACACTTCTGAAGGTTAATTGATAGGATCAATTATCCCTTTCTTGTTGTTCCTACACTCCCTCTCCACCAAATTAAACATATAATTAGAGTAGGATCTTTAGTTAATAAAGAGATATATTTAACCTCTAATGTTCTGGTCATGTCATCTGCTGGAGGCTTCAAATGTTAAACTGCATATGATGAATTTAGTGCACCCTAGTGTAGAGGAGGGGAAGGATTGATTAAATTATAGCAAATTTCAGCACAATAATTATTTAATCGCAAAAAAAAAAAGAAAATACTCAAATGAACAGACTTTTTAAATTTTAAAATAAACAGCTAACTAATAAGGTAATGCCTCCTTTGAGCTAAGCTTGATTACTGGTGATTTCAAGGACTCATCCATGTAGTTTCCATGGCAACAATACGCAAGTGGTTGCCATTGCCTTTTTCTGAAACATATACATATAATGTACTTGGCAACATAATTGAGGAAAACAGCATCATTTTCCTCATTGCATGTTACCAGAAGCATTGTAGAGCATGTAAAATATTATCAACTTGCTCAAGTTATGTGCAGCATATGTGTCATTACAGTTGATCCATTACTAGGTCTATTCTGTGGAAGTGATGGAAATGAAGAAGCAGTTTCTGAATAAGAAGAAGAAAGCCAAAGGATACCTGATCAAGATATGTGATCTATTAAGGAAGCACTGGAAATAATAAAGCAGCAAATAATAGCTATAGTCAAGAAAATCAGCAAATATGAAGCTCAAATTGTATACTATAGGCAGAATCTCCAATGTCAGTCAACTTAGAAATATTTCTATGAATTCATCAATGGAGAGACCAGTGAACCAGTCAACATCTGACAGAAGAAACAATGCACCCAATCATTGCTAAGCAATTTAACAGCATACTGCAAGAAGATAAAATTAAAGATTGATTAACATCTGGTAAAGCCTACCTGATAATGAAAAATCCAACAACAGAAGCAGTACCAGACAACTAAGGCCAATTACATGTTTACCAACAATTTTCAAATAGATAAATAGTTAGCTGATGCGGTCCAACAATATCCACCTAAGCAGAAAGGAAACTTCTCAAACAGCAAAAGGACAAAAGATCAGCTCCCCATTGACATGATAAATTTGGAAAACTGTAAGGAAAGGAAGATCATCTTGAATATAGCTTGAATTGATTAAAAGGGGGCATTCAAATCCCTGCCTCATGATTGGATAATCCAATCCAAACTAAGAGTCACTAGGAACATCTGAACATCAGAAACTTTGTGCAGAGGTCAATGGAAGAATGGTAAACAGTTGTTGGTCAATGATAATAGATCATGAAAGGTTAACATTGAGAGAAATCTTTCAAGGAATCTTACTATCACCACTGTTTGTCATTGCATTGATTTGTCTATTAACAATACTGAACAAGTCAGGCCATGCCTATCAAATAAAGAACATCTGCCAGGTTATCCCATCTCCTTTACATGGCTGATTTGATACTATATAAAAAGTGCTAACAAAAATGATATTGGATGTACAACCAAGATGTTTGCCACAGAGTTTAGACTGGACCAATGTGTCACCCTCACCATTAACAGAAAAAAATAGTGAAAACTGAAGGAATCAAGATGTCCTATGGCAAAAAATATCAAAAGCCTAGATGAAGACAATCACTACAAATAGCAATGTCCAAACTGATAACATCAGGCACACAGAAGTCAAGAAGTAGGTTAGTAATGAACATATCAGCAGACTATCCCAAAGGTGCTTTTTCAGGAGGCAACTGGACTTTCTAATTTTTCTTTGAAGACATTTCACTTCTCATCCAAGAAGCTTCTGCAGCTCTGATTATCTAGGGAAGAATTTAAATTCCTTGCAGACACTGGTCATTTGCATTCCTTTAGCAGGCCATTAAGGTCACCTGGAGGTTTATCTGTGTCATTAGGATCATCTGAGTGGTGAAAATGGGTATGGAGCCTTCTTGAAACTGTTGAAAAGACTGTGTTGTAGATTGGATATAGATGATGTCATATCCCTCCCCCTCTGTTGAGAGAAGTCTTTTCAGTTTTGACATAGATGGCCTCTTTGAGCCCTCTTTCAAACCAGCAGTCCTCTCTGTCCAAAATGAGGACATTGCTGTCTTCAAAAGAGTGGCCCGTGTCTTTTAAATGCAGATAGCTTGCTGAATCTAGTCCTGATGTGTTTGCTCTCCTATGTTGTGCCATGCTTTTATTAAGTGTTTATTTTTTCCCAAAGGGGAAAAAGGGCATTGGAAGAATATCTGAAGGACAGTGAAGAAGATGCACTGAAATTCTACGGTACTATATTATGAAGGCTTGCTAAATGAGAGATGAAATTGGCCCACAAGAAAGACCAAATTAATAACAGAAAGGAGACACAGCAAAGTATTACAATATATTAAAAAGACCAGCAGGGAAGTTGAAGAAAGAGACAGAGGGGCTAATTCTGCCTGCATAATACCAAACCTCTTGAAGAAATCCAGAATTGAGAAGACAGGAACAGGCAGCAACTGCTGTCTTTGCAAAGAAGCTGAAGAAACAATGGATCATTAGACCAGGGGTCCTCAAACTATGGCCTGCAGGATGCATGCAGCCTGTGGAGCACATTTACCCGGCCCGTGACATCCAAGCCGTTCCCCCCCTCTTTCCCCCCCTTCTCCTCCAGCAGCCCATCCGCTCTGCTTGGGGGTGGGTGGACAGAGTGCATGCTTGCACTGGCAAGTGGCGGGATTGCCAACGCAAGCATGCGCTCTGTCCACCTTGGCCTGAGGAGGAGGAGGCCGGCCGCATTCCTTCTCCTCCTTCCAGCCTTCCTTCCAAGCCCTTCCCACCCTGCAACCGCAGCCCCCCTCGGGCTCCGTCCAGACCGGGTGGCCAAGGATACTGTTGGGGCGGCGGGGCCTGCAGAGCCCTGATGCCGGCGGGGTGAGGCTGAGGCGGCACCGCAGCAGCAACAGGAGGAACCGGTGCCCCGCTGGCCACCGCCAGGGAAGGGGATGCTCCGGTCGCCGCTGCTGCCCCCGTCACAGGGGGAGGTGGTGGTGGTGGCCTGGCTCCCACGCTGCTCCCTGGGGAAGCCGCCGTTCCCATTCCCATTGCTGCGCTGGGCTTGAGAGCCGCCTTCTGCGGTAAAGTAAGACCGCAGAAGGCCAAGCGGAGCCACCGCCAGGCCGGGGGCAGCGGTGGCGGGGCGGCGGCTGGGGGCGGGGAGGGAGCTGCGGGGCTCAGCCGACCACCACTAGATGCTAGAGACGCTTCGCCCAGCTCAGGGAGCTGAGCCGGTGGCTCCATGAGCAGCAGTGAGGCTTGACAAGCCCCCACTCGCCCTGGCCTGAGGAGGAGGAGGAGGCGGGATACGAGGAGGCGAGGAGGCCGGCCGCATTGTCATGGAGACCGGCTGGGGGTGCTGGCCTGCCGGGCTGCCCCCACCCTGCCGCTCCCTCCCCGCAGCCAGCCGCCGCCCCGCCGCCACTCGGAAGGAAGGCTGGAAGGAGAAGAAGAAAGGAATGGAGAGAAAGAAGGGAGAGGAGAATGAATGGAGAGAAAGGAAGGGAGAGGAGGAGAAGGAAGAA
>JAEANM010023905.1:0-11267 GCA_017656035.1 Myanophis thanlyinensis
CACACAAATACACATAAAAATATACAAATACATGTGTGTGCTTATTTCTGTGTCTGTGTATGCACACACTCATCCATCTAATCTACACGTGTGTGTGTTGTGTGTGTGCGTGCGTGCTGCAGGTACCCTTACATAAGGCCTCCCGCCTAAGGAGACCCCCACCCACCCCAACCTGGTCCCTAAGAAAGAACCCACCACAGCTGAAGGGATGAGCCTCATCAGGATTTATATCTTTTCCCCCCTCTTGCTTCCTTCATCTCCTCTGATAGGATCAGGAATCCTTGCCCTGAACAGAGATGGAGCTAGATGACCTCTTAAGATCCCTTTCCATTCATAGACGCTGAGATTCTATCTAGGAGATGGGCGTCCGCAGTCTGGTCTGGTTTCCATAGGCTGCGGTGACAACAGCTAAATAAAGGGACACGTCACTAAAGCATTCCTGCCAAAGGTTTCAAAATACAGCCGAGCCCCCGTTGTTAATGGGAAGGGGCTTCTTGGGTGCCGGCATTGGCTGCTTGCTGCAGACCCGTTGCTGTGTTTTGGGGACCAGCCATGGCAGAGCCATCCATCCCTGCGCCACTTTGCTGTCTGTCATGGCAGCCAAATTGCAGCGGGTTTGATCCGAGGATGAAAATGCAACCCCCTTTTTTTGGAGAGGGGTGTCTGGCCAGGATAAGAAAAATCCCCCATGCCTGGGCAGAAACCCTTGTGGAGGGGGGAGCGATTCCCCCCGGAGCTCGTTTGTGCATCGCAGCAGATTTCAAACACCAGATTGTGTACTCCTGATCATCACCCCGATTGTTATAAATGCATGGCGCTCACACACACACACACACACACGGTTCTCCACAGATGGCACTCTTGGATCCTCTGCCTGGTTCTGGTGGGCAAAGCGGCTGTTTTCGACCACCCGGGCACCTCCCGCCCAGCCTGGCTCCTTCAGTTCGCCACCTGAGCGACAGGAGAGGCTCCATGGGTTTTCCAGGTGCCTTCCCCCCCCCTTCTTTTGAGCTGCGACCCTCCAGAAGGGTCACCGGTCAACAGAATAGCCGTCTGTGCATTTGTGTGCAGCCGGACAGGGATTAACTGCAGCCTGGCAGCTGGCATTTTGTGCCCGGCTGGGTAAATCTACCACTCAGCCTTGTTGTGCCCTCTTTGCATGGCTCCAGCATATGGATCTCTGCCAAGTTGCTGGCTTTTGTTTCCTCTCCTGGGTATATTGTATATTTCTACATCTACTTAACGTTGGGGCTGGCGATTTTGCAGAGAATATTAAGAATAACGTTTGTCAAACCTGCTTGCTCCCTTTTGCCTTTGTTTGCACTGAGCCGCCCTTTGCCAGCCAGATGGCACGTATCTGCCCAGAATGCATCGGAAGGGCAGCTCGCTTGCGACTCAGAGAATTGGGAATTAAACGGATTGGACGCAGCTCGGGAGAGCCCATTTTATTTATTTATTTATTTTAGCTACTTCTTTTGTAGTACCTCTGCCCCGCCATGCTGAAGCAATGACTCTTGGTGGTTTGCAGGCTAGATCAATAAAAATTAAAGGCTTCCAGTCTGTTTGAAAGCGATTAAAACACAAATGGGAAGCAATAAGGGCAGGAACCTCCATATAGAAGCATGGACTCTCTTACACACACCCACATAAACACAAAGGAAGGGAGAGGAGGGGACAGAAAGAGGGAGGGTTAGAGAAAGGAAGGAAGGAAGGAGGGGAGGAAAGGAAGGTAGGGAAAGAAGGAAGGAAAGGGTGGGTTAGGAAAAGGAAGAATAGGGAAGGAAGGAGGGAGGATTAGGGGAGTGGAGGAAGGAAGGAAAGTGGCATGAGCTATAGACTCAAGAAATTCCCCTCTGAAATAAATCAGTTTTGGAAAATTGACAGGGAACTAAAAAGGGGGAGGGAGGGGGCCAGCTGGTGGTGGTTGTTGGGATGAGAGCCAAAAGTCCTACCCCGTCCCAGTATCTCCACAGTGAACAAATTTCAGACACCTGGCAATGGACTCGTACTTATGACGGTTGCAATGACCCCGGGGACACGTGACCTGTGTGTGACCTTCTGAAAATCAAAGTCAATGGGGAAGCCGGCTTTGCTTAACGGCCACCATTCACATAACAACTGCAGCCATTCCCTTTCACAACGGTGGCAAAGTGGAGCAAAAGCTCACTTAACGACCGTCTCGCTCAGCAGCAGCGGAAACGTTGGGCTCAGTTGTGGTCATACGTCGAGGCCTGCCTGTACCTGCGAGGACTATTTCTCCTGCTGACGGGCTTTCTCCTCTCTTGGCAGTGCAAGCTGGAGCTCGTTGTCGGGAGCCCGGCCTCGTGCATGGAACTTGAACTCTACACCCCGGATGACAAGTTTGTGATGAAGCTGGACCAGGATGAGGCCTTGCTGGGCTCGTACCCGGTTGACGACGGATACCGAATCCACGTGAGTCTGCCTGGATTCCAGTTCTTTCCTTGAGGCTCCCCCTATGGCAAAAAAAACTTTAAAAATAAAATTCTTCCAGGGTTATTCTTGAGCAGGGCTCACCTTTAAAACGTGTGGACTTCAACTCCCAGAATTCCCCAGCCAGCTATGACTCCTGGGAGTTGAAGTCCGCACGTCTTCAAGGTGCCCAGTTGGGGGACCCCCTGAGTGGGTTGAACAACATTCACCTCTGCTTCTGTGGCCTGGAACCCCCCAGTGACCCGAAGTGGATGCCTTCTTTTGCCCTGTAGGTCATAGACCGGAGTGGGGCAACAATCGGGGAGTATGAAGACGTCTCGAGGGTGGAGAAGTTCCAGATTTCCGATTCGGAGTACGACAAGCGAGCAGGTGAGAACAGAAGTCCCATTCCCCCATGTGGGAGGTTGGCGCAGCAAAGGCCACGTGAGCCCAGAAATGGTGTTTTTAGAGCATGGGTCTCCCAACATGGCAACGTTACCACTTGTGGACTTCCAACTCCCAGAATTCCTCAGAAATCCATGGAATTGCTGGGTGAAATGGAAGTGGGGCGGGAGGGAAGCCCGTCAGCCTTGAAACCAACATCCTTTTCCCTTCACTGAGAGAAATACATTTATTTCTTAAGAATAAACATTGGATTTATAGATAGATAGAGATATGGAGATATCGATCTGTTTCTGTGTACAGTATATCAATTCAGACAGAGACAAATATTTATCTATCTATCTATCTCTCCACAGGATTCTCCTGGATAGGCTCAAAGACCAGAAGGAAATGTACAATAAGAAAAATACAGAATTGGAGAATTGGTTATAGACAGGAGGGAAGTCCAGTGCACCATTTACATCCCTAAAACTTTCTGCAGTTTTCATCTATTCTGCACAAGTTACATTCTAGCATAGAGTTCATTGTTATTCCACCTAGTTAGACTCTAAAGCTGGTATCACAGGACATCTGGGGCATGACAGCTGTATTTCTTCCAGATCGATATCCAGAGACCAAGCAGATGTATAAGCATGCATATGTCACCAATACAGCCACCACAGAGTTACCTGAAGGGGGAAAACCTCATCTGCAATTCTGTTCCAGATCAGTGCTTTTCCATTATTAATTCAGGCTAGAGTGGAAAGTTAGAAAAAGAAAAACCATCCTAGAAGAAGCCAGTGACAAAGCACTTTCACAATGCTGCCAAAAAACCTGCATGGACAGAATTACCAAAGTTGAGCTTGACTCAAAGCTTTATACTAGAGTGACAACAAAACTTCTACTTCTTTCCAATGACTTTTTGTGAACAAACAGAGAAAAGTAGAGATGTGTGAAGTTCTGAGAAGCTGAAATACATTCACCCTATGATTCTCAACTGATACAACTATGTACACTTTATATCATGTGAAATAAAATACCCACACCCATTAGAATCATGACAAATACTCCCTTACTGTAAAGGAAAAATCTAAGGCTGCAGATACAAAACAGAGTACGAGGTATATTTATTCTAAATTCTAAAAGATCACATTGCAAACTAGTATTATTGGGTGAATTTCACCCAATATTTAACAGGAAGAAACTGTGCCTGACTACAGGAAAAGTGTGGTACAAAATGGCACTGGTGTGATGGAGAACCTGAAGATAGACAGACAGACTTGTGTGAAATGCTACAAAAATGTTCTACGTGGTAATCACTAATGAACGTATCCTTCAAAACAAACTATGAACAAACTATGCTGACTTTAGATTGACAAGTTTCTACCTTAGGAAATTGCCTATTTGCAACAAAACTTTGTATCCAGAATGGAAATTACTAGAATATGAAGTTCAGCAACTTCGGTAAGATCACAGGTTTCTCAACCAAATTGATCTGAATCAGTGGTGAAATTCAGCTGGATTGCACCACATCGTCGAACTGGTAGTGGCTATTTGAAATTGGCCCCCCCCACCCACAGCCCGTAAACTTCCTTATACGAGCTTCGGGTTTTTTGTTTGTTTGTTTGTTTCTTACCTTAATCAGCTATTGGGAGCATCTTTGGAGCCTTCCTGATTATCTCTGCTGGCTCTGGAGCCTGTAAAAAAGGTTTAAAGAGCTGCGCTGCAGCGCGTTTGGCGCACACGTGTGCGCACCAAACCAGTAGCAAAACTGGTTGGATTCCACCCCTGATCTGAATGATAGCCCAGTCAAATATTATTGTTAATAGATATGTTTCTATTAGCAGCTTTGACTACTGTATTAACTTAAGTAGAAGAGCCAGGCATATATGGAAAATCATTATTATTAACAGCATTAAACATCAGTACCTGTCAAACAGATGGATCAAACAGACAAGATACAGAGGCATAGTCTTATTTGATATAAGGTTTTTAGTTCTATTTAAATTACAGTAACTATGTCTAAGACTACATGGCGTATCTGCAAAATAGCATATGTAAATTATATATAGGTGTACACCTTCTACTTTAATTTACGGCGATGCATTTTATGGTGGGCGAGAGCAACTACTATACTGACTGGTTTCTGTTCCAGACAAGCATTAAGTATTTCCCATCTACTTCAACTTGCTAAAGAAACAGTCAGTAGTCACCATCACAGTCATCAGAAATCACAATCACAGTAATTCCCTGCTGTCAAATTTCAGCTGCTTAAGATCATTGTTGCTACTGGATAGTCCCTGGATTTGGAACAATATGGAAGAGGAGCTTTCAAATCTCTGCTGCCCGCCTGCCCTACTAATCAGAGGGCAGAAGCTGTGCAACAATAACTACAGAATGAATCCTCCTGCCTGATTTGATGCTAGCTGCTTGCTTTCTTCAACAATCTTAAATTATCATTCTTGAAGAAAATTCAGTTCCCAAATAGGCCCTGGGAGCACTCCTAAAAGATGTTAGCTCCATATAAATTAGTGGAATACACATGATAATGATGATGTTATCTGTTCAGTTGAGCCTGACTCTTGATAATTCTATGGACCAAGTTTCTTCACATCTTCCGATCTTGCACTATTTCTTTGAGTTTTTCTATGTTCTGACTAGTATCATCTTTGATAGTGTCCCACCACCGTGTTCTCTGATGGCCTGGTTTTGTTTTACCACTAACTCTTTTGAATATAATTGATTTCTCCAGTGAATTCCTGCACATGATATGGCCAAAATAAGTTTAGACACAGTTTCGTGATTTTGCCTTTTAGTGACGTATCTGGTGTTATGTACTCCAGTAGTTGCTTGTTAGTCACCTTTGTTGTCCAAGGAATATGCAAGACCCTTTTTCAGCACCGAAGCTCAAACAGTTGATTTTCTTCCTGTCTTATTTTTTTAAGATCCAACTTTCATAGACACACTAGAGCAAACTAACCTAAATTAAGCACCTCCCCTGCAACAAGGGGCCATCCACATCAGAAGTGGTATTCAGCTGGTTCGGACCAGTTCTGGCAGTAGGAATGATTATGTGCAGTTCAGAGAACCAGCAATTCACACCACTGGCTGGCCCTGCCCTGCCCCACCCTACGCCACCCTATATATTTCGCCTTTGCCACACAGTCCAGTTAATCTCTGTGGCTTGCCTGCTCTGCTCACCAAAGGTAAGCATGCTGCCTGGTCACCCTTCGCCTCAGCCAGATCAGAGAATGTGCCATTCCCCAGCTCTGGCCTTGCCCTGGAGCCTCTGCCCACTTCCCTCAGGTCAGGGAATACACCCCTCCCCTGCTCCGGCCTTGCCCTGGGCCTCTGCCCATATGCCACCGCCCCCCTCTAGCCTCAAACTATGGCCCCCTGGGCCAAAGCAATTTATTCATCCTGCAGCCTGCCATGCTAGGTTGAAGGGCCACCGTGTGGGTGCAGGAGGGCCAAAGTGGTTTGGGAATGGACTGGACTGTTCTTCTTACCTGTAAGAAGTTCCATCCAAAAAGCACTGCAGTGGGGATCTTGCAGCCACTTCTTCTGGCCCTTGCCAAGCCTCAGTCACTCACAGAGATGCTCCATGTGCTCTCCAGGTGGGCAGCTGCTTCTTTCCACTGCTGCTTTTGCTGGGAGAACATCTTGTGCAGCACAGCAAAATTGAGCCTCTGCTTTGGCTCCTATAAGTCCCATCTGAAGCACTGTGGCTGAGAGAAACAGCATTCAACATGGTTGCTGCTTCTCTGTGCCATGGCACTTTCCGGATGGGACTTAAGAGGAAAGCAGAGACTCACGGCTGCTAAATTGCACAAGACACTCTCCCAGCAGTGCAGAGAGAAGTAGCCACTGCCCAGAGAGCAGATGGAGGGGAGGGCCAGCAGGCAGAAACCCAGAGCAGGGCCGAGTCTCACCGTGTGGCAGTAGCTGCACGCATGTGCAGAAGCTATGCACATGCATGCTCGCTCACCTCTTTGGCAAACCGGTGGTGAAATTATTTGAAACCACTGATCCACATGTAGAAGGAACTTAATGAGATCTTTTAAATCTATCCTATAGTTTTCTCTTGTCACTTCTTGTAAGCTTTTAATACAGTAGCTAATCCTACCACTGTCATTAAACTACAGAAATCTGACCTATTCCACTTTATGAAAGGTGCCAAAAAAGTATAAGTGGTAACCAAAAATGAATAGCTATGGAGAGTGAAGGAATAAAAAAGGTAAACATGTATACTTTTAAATCCATACAGGAATAGCCATTTATTCATTCATTTCTTTATTTCCTGCTCAACTTCTTCAGCCACAAAGGCCAGGCATTCTGTACAAGAACCTAGTAAGCTCTTTTCACTTCATTATAGTCACAGGCACAAAGATCATTATTATTAGATTTTTAAAAATGACTATGTGAAAGGTGAAGGGGTTCATTACCAGCTGTGGAACTTAAAGAAAGAGATGGGACGTGTTAGCCCTTCAAGGAAGACCAGACTAGGATACCAGAGTTATGAATGCTAGAACTACTTTATTACAAGGTTATGATGACAGAATCTTGCAGGCCTGAGTGCATTTTCTCCTCCTTCCCTTTATTTTTATGAGAGCTGAAGAAGGCTATGTCAGAGATGCTTTCTCAAATTGTATTTCTGCTCCAGACTCAGATTTCTTTTATCTAATTATTGCCTTGTTTATTGTCTCAAGATTATTCCTGCTGTATTACAGAAAGAAAGAGACAGTACTAGATTTGAGGGGACTTGGGCCAGAAAATATGGAAGGCCGAGTATCTTTTTGTGGCTATCATCATATTCAAATTGCCCATCTAATTGTCCTGGAGCCTCAGATCTTGCCCCTTTACCTAATCACAGCCACTATTATTTCTCATTACTATCACTCCTACATTACTCTTCTCTACAACCAACATCCAAGAAAGTGTCATGCTGTCCAATTGCTCTGGGTGAGCTGTTTTAATATATGCACGCTGTATGGCCATGTGGAGTTTTGGCAATGTTACAAAGTAGTTTGCCAAAACCTTCTTCCAGGATATTTTTCAACTTCCTAATCTAGCCAAGAATAAGCTATTTGTTTAAAATGTTTATATTTTATATTGCATTATGTTCTTTAAAAAGATCTGCTTCCATCCTGCCTGGTCCCCACAATTAGCTATGGTCTTCTAGATACTACAGTTTGAACAAGATGTCTGGCACATTACTTCTCATAAACCCTAACTCAGAGGAGGGGGGAATTTAGGAAGGTTTCCAGGATGATGCCTCAAGGCCTGTCCTTATGGACTCATTGGATGGATCTCACTGAAATTTTCTTTGATTGGAATGACAATCAAAAACAACCAATGCTGTCTTGTGGTCCTGGTTTTGGAAGGCTTTCTGCATGATTACAAACTACTTGTAGATATGCATACAAGTAATCAGATTTACTGTCGTGGAACTTTCAGGGAAGCAATGGAGAAGACAGCTTCACTGAAAATGCAGCAAATGAGAAACTGGTGAATGGACTGGTTCCTCAAAATTCCCCTCTGGGCAAGAAAAGGATCTGGGATCACTAACAAGTTCTCCAGATAGTAACTCTTTACAAATAGACAGTAAAACAGTGGTCTCGAGTGGCTTTAGTGCTCTGGAAAACAAGGAATCACTATTTTTGCCCAAACTGCAATTTGCTCATTTATAAAGTGTTTGCATATTTCCTTTCTTGATTAGTTTTATCACATCAAAATAATCTTCTTCAATCCCTAGAAAATGACAGTTTCTACAAGTTTAAATAAATGGCAAAAGGGCAATTAGAAGATTGATCCTGGAAAAAAATAGACTAAGGATCCAGATGGATTTGAAAGAATATTAGGAAATTAATTACAAAAATCCTTCCTATGGGAAAATGTCATTGTTCAGAATTTTATTCAAAAATATGAAGATTTTGAAATTAATTATAAAGAAACTTCTCATGGGAAAATGCTGTTGTTAGGGAAAAACCATAATAAGATAGAACTTTGAAGGTTGAACACTAAAAGGAAACAGAAAGAACTAAATATTATATTAAAGAAGAAGAACAAGTAAATTTGACAGATTAAAATAGAATGAAGCAAAATACTATAGCTTTGGAAGAATTGAAGGCTATTTGGGGACAATGCATTCAAAATTAATCTTACAATTGTCTTCTATTATTATAGACAAACTGGATTTAAAAGACAATATAGAAGAGGAACAAGATTTACTCAACAAGACTGAGACTGAGGCTGCTTTGAATGTGGATGTAAAAATAAGCAATAAAATGATATAGAAAAAGATGTTACTTGGGATATAAAATGAAACTGGTTGATAATAATTAAAAGGGACTTACAAACTACAAACTAGAAGAGAGGGCTGGATAATTTTGAATTTACAAAAAAAAAGCTTGCTGAAGTTTTGAAGGATTTTCTGAAAGACACAAGAAGAAAATAAAAAGAAATCTAGGACATTATTTATGGGGATTAAAGATCAAGATTGTTGGGAAAGAATATAAAGTTTGCTTATTTGATCAAGGTTAAAATGTATACATTGTTATTTCTGGTCATCTTTAATGGACTTTTGCTGACCAGAATCAAAATTAAGTTTAAAGAAGTAGTTTATAGATAAGAGATGAGATATGGGAAGAAGATATACTGTATTTTGTTGCATGGTCAATGGTAATAAATTACTGAAGTTATTGTTGCTTGATAAAAGGAGAACTTGTTTCTTTGTATATTTCTTTTAGTTTTCTTATTTCTATTTTATTCTTTTCTATTTTTCTTTATATTCTTATTCATCATTCTGCACTTTCTATCTGTTCTTTTCATTTGTTAATACTTTTAGTTTACATTACTTTTTATCACTGTAATTATAAACTTTAATAAAAATTACTATTATTCAAAGAAGACTTAATCTCACAAGCTGATAGAAGCAATGCAAGATTATCTGCAAAGCAACCTGAATGGGAAGGCAACCAGCAAGCTTTCAGCCCCATTCTTGCTTAACTTCCTTTACTTAAAAGAAAATCAATGGGATACATTCCAATTAAGTTCACTTACAACACCGGTGGTATTTAACTATTAGGTGAGCATCATGAACTGCTTTTTCTATATTTCAATCTATTTGTATTTGAATAGAATGTTTCTCAAATCCAATTTATACTAGACATAAATAAACAACATTCATCAATTTAATATATAAGCCACTTCACTTTGAAGTGATTTAAAGGCCACTCATCTGAGTGGCAGCAAAGTCTAAAGCTTAGTTCAGTACATGGAGTCTCCATACATGCTATATGGAGTATAATATACTATAGTCAAATCATCAAACTGTATCTTTTGTTTGTTTGTTTTTTTGAATGTGAGGGGATTAAGTACACCAAATTTCAGGTAAGTAGATGCTATAGTTTGCTCAAAGTTTTACTTATTGATAGAAATGATAGGAAAGTGAAAAAATAGAGTCTCCTTTGAATTTGAAATCAATTTCATGTTAATAGGTTCAGATTTTACTTAACTTTAGTTACTTGAGTTATTTTTTAAAGGGTGCAAGCATTTCCCTTTTATTTCTTGTAAACAATGAAGCAATATACCTAGTTGCAAAGAAACCTGCACAATTCCAAAATGGTACATGCAGTGACTAGGAAGTTATGAGTTGTACTGAGAGGACTGTATTCTTTTTGCTTGGCTTCAAAGTCATGGAAAGTGGAAGACACTAAATGCATAGAACAAATGAATATGGATCAAACAGCTGGCAAAACAGGAGGATTTTGTTGTTAAAATGGATATGCTGCCAACTCTTGGTGACTTACAAAAGTACAATTTTTTAAATCAAAGTCAAATCAGCAATTAAGGCACAATAAGTAAATAAATAAACACCCCAATGCCAATATCATTCCCCAAATGCTCTTGTAACTTATGGAAGGACATCACAAGGAGGGTAGTCTAACATATATATTTTTTGCCTTCCATTGAATTGTGTTTGATTCTCGGAGAATGCTTGACAAGTTTCTGCAGTTTTCTTGTTAAGGATGTTCAGAGGTGGTTTGCCATTGCCTTCTTCCTAAAGCTGAGAGGGAGTAATTGGCTCAAGCTCACCCAGCTGGTTTTGTGCCTAAAATGGGATTAGAATTCAGTCTCCTGGTTTCTAGCCTGATACCTTAATCACTAAACCAAACTAGAGGGAGATATTTTGCATTTTCAAAAAACAAAACAAAACCCCAAAGCTACATAGCAATAGCAATAGCACTTAAATTTATATACCACTTCATAGTGCTCTACAATTCTCTCCAAATGATTTACAGAGTCAGCATATTGCCCCCAACAATCTGGGTCCTCATTTTACCAACCTCGGAAGGATGGAAGACTGCGCTCGAGCCGGTGAGAATTGAACTGCCAGCATTGTGCTATCATGACTCTCCAACCTCCAATGCCAAATAGCCTTCCTTCCTTCCTTC
>JAEANM010023906.1:0-11267 GCA_017656035.1 Myanophis thanlyinensis
CTGCTGTGAACCGCCCCGAGTCCTTAGGGAGAGGGGGCGGTATATAAATTTAATAAATGAAAATGAAATGAAATGAAGAACTGTGTTGAGACATCAGTTCAACAAACAAATACAAAGAGAAGGAATCAGTGAATGACTATATTGCCGAATTACGCATGGTAGCCGAGCAGTGCGAACTCAACGATCTGGAAGATCGACTAGCAGACCGGCTAGTATGTGGGATGAGAGACCTCAACCTACAACAGAGGTTTCTGGCAAACCAAACCTCACGTGGGCAATGGCCGTCGACATTGCAAGGGCCACAGAGAGTTCCCAGAAACCAGCGGCATTGATCAGACACCACCAAAAAATGGCACAAAGCGGAAACCCGCCAAAACCAAAAGAGGCAGCAAGCATGCACAAACTGAACGAAGACAGCAGAGAAGACCAGAGCAGAGATGAAGAAATTCATTGAACTGACACGAAACAACCAACAAAAAATAGGGAAGGAAATTTCTGCTCCAGATGCGGAGGAAAGCCCCGCATAGAATGCAGATTCAAAGACACAGTATGCCGACATTATGAAAAGAAGGGACACCTTGCTCATGTGTGCCGTGCAAGCGTGCCAGCAGCATTCTTCAGGAAAACTCAAACAAGCCCCAGAGAGTCAGAAGAGGAATCCAACAGAAAGAGAGCCGGTTGGAAGCCCAGGCAGAAAAGCAACCAAATCTGAGTATACCTGAACAGCAAACAGGGCACAAACAAAATAAAGGTGACCATCAACATCGAAGGAGTTCCATGCAGAATGGAAGTCGACATGGGGTCAGCCCTAACTATAATTGCGTGGAGAACCTTACAATGCATGTTACCGAAAATACAAAAGAGACACTTAAAGCCACAGAGAATCAACCATCAACGACTACCAGGGAAACTAGATTCCCGTCGTGGGTAGAAAGACCGTCTTCGTAGAATTTAAAGAATTCAAAGGGCCATTAGAGCTAACTGTTGTCAAGGGAACCCTACCCAGTTTATTGGAACTCGAGTAGTTCCAGGCCCTGGGACTCCACGTCAGAGGGGTACACCTCCCCTTGGTCTTAGTTTGTGATGCATCCCCATTTGGGGTAGGAGCTGTCCTGAGCCATTTACTGCCAAATGGCCAGGAAGCCCCTATTGCATATTACTCTCGGACGCTTGCCCCAGCCAAAAGGAATTACAGTCAAATAGATAAAGAAGCTTTGGCTCTGGTGGCTGGGATTAAGCGGTTCCACGAATACGTTTATGTGAGGCACTTCACATTGGTCACCGACCATAAGCCACTATTGGGATTGTTAGTGGGAGACAAGCCCACCCACCCCCCCATTTTGTCACCACATTTCACCCAGTGGACTGTTTTCTTGGCTGCCTACAACTACATTTTACAACACCACCCAGGGAAAAACCTGGGACACATGGATGCCCTGAGCAGATGCCCCCTTCCCACCCAGTGGTAGACCCTGCCCCAGCGGACTCCATAATATTCATCAAACAATTTGCCCCTGATATCCTGGTGGCATTGGACATCACTAAAGCATCAGCCAAAGACAAAATTTTGGCCCAAGTCTCTTGCTGGGTGGGGAGGGGGTGGCCCACAGCACCGGTCCAAGAGGAGCTGCAACCATAGTGGCTGAGATGACATGAACTATCCCTTTTGAAAGGGTGTATACTTTTGGGGGATCATGTAATAATACTAATGGTATTGAGAAACAGAAGATTAGAATTGTTACATGAGGGACATGAGGGATTGTAAAAATGAAGGCGCTGGCCAGAAGTTATGCCTGGTGGCCAAGAATGGATGATGCCATAGAGGAATGGGTAGCCACATGTTCACCATGCCAAGAATCCAGGCCATCCCTCCCAGCCGCCCCGGTTAGAGAGTGGGAACAACCACAAGGGGCATGGGCCTACATCCATATCGACTATGCAGGCCCCATGCAAGGCCAAACCTTCCTAATCGTTGTAGATGCCTTCTCAAAATGGCTTGAAATAGTGAGAATGAGAGCAACCACAGCAGAGGCAACAATTAAGGCATTAAGGCACTTATTTGCAACCCATGGCCTTCCGGACATCTTAGTATCTGACAATGGCCCCCAGTTTACTACCAACACTTTTGAAATGTTCCTGGAAGAGCAGGGAATTTGACATGCCCTGATCGCTCCCTATCATGCTGCTAGCAATGGGCAGGCAGAAATTATGGTTAAATTAGCGAAAAATGCATTAAAACGAATGGGGGAAGGGGACTGGCAATATAAAATAGATACCTTACTATTAGTACAGCACATTACACCTAGCACCAAAATGGGGAAAAGCCCAGCCGAATTAATGATGGGTCGTAAACTAAGAAACAAACTGTCTACACCCAAATTACATAAGGAAAAGTTTAACACGGAGACAAATAAACAAAAGGAATTCGAAATAGGTGATTGTGTGTTTGCTAGGAATTGTGCAGAAGGTCCAATGTCGGTGCCTGGGGAGATAACTGCTATCACAGGTCCCTGGTCTTATGCTTGCAGGTGGAGGATGGCCAGGTGTGGAAGAGGCACTGGGACCAAGTGCATAAGAGAGTGGAGCAGCCCCATAATGTGGCAAATAGGGCAGAGAAGCCACCACAGTTGAGACCAGAAGCAATCACGAACCAGGACCCTGTGCCTAATCACTTGCCTGATAAATCCGTTTGTTCCAGCGGTGCCTCCTCAGCATTGGGCCCAGCCACGCCCAAAACAAAGTTCCCAAAGTTTCCAGGGGCCGGGCCAGAGGCAGCAATGAGGGAAATGATATGTGCAGATCCAGTAGAGTCAGACAGCGTCTTACATATTTACAAGATTATGTTACAAGTTGATTGGTTGTTCTGTTCTGGGAAGGGAGGGGAGGGGTGTAGTATACCCATATAAGGGGAAAAGCAAGGAGTACAGTTTTGGCGTGCAAAAGCTAGAGTGCAGGAAAACCCTGCGCTCTGATTGGTCAAGATGTGCCAGCCAGAAAATATAAAGAGCTGTCTCCCTGTTACTGTGTGTCTTTTTGCCTGAAGTGACTGGTTACTGTTATATTGAATAAAAAGAAACTGTTCCTGTTCAGACTATCCCACAACAAAACAGTTAGTATATCAAATGCTTCCTTCTTCTCTTATTTTGATCACAATAATAGTGAGGTGAGTTGTGCTGAGAGAGAATGACTGATTAAAAATCATAATTAAGGCAATGTAGGCTGCCTAGCTATGGGAATGGTAAGAAGAAGCCACAAAGAACCAAGGAAAGAAAAAGTATTTTATTTCTGTATAGAAGCAAGAGGACAACTCTGAAGTGCATCAGAAATCAGTTATTTTTATAATTTACCATAAGAAACAATGAAAGATAATTGCTGATTGATATCAAAGTTACCTGGTGGTCACACATGTACTGAAGCAAAGCTATCCCATAATAATTTATTAATTAATCCTACTTCATTGTCATATAAATGGACTAACTTTGAGTGTGACAAACTTTGCACAACTCTGGAGAGATGCTCCTAAGCATTGCTTAAGCTAAATGCCCATTTTCTTAATTCCAGTAACAGGTTCATTTGCAAGGTGTCTTAGCTGACTGTCAAAGCTACAACCTTCCAGCTGATCTATATATATGAAACATTTGACAACCAATTTGTGATTAACCCTTCTAACTCTTGTTGTCAAATATTAAATAAGTGTTAGTTTTAATTAGTTTTAAGTGTGTATGCGAAGGTTCAAGAAGTGCCTCTAGTTAAGATTATTTTTTAGCTTTCAAAAATTTCTAATTTATCAATACTTATTAGGCAAATTTCCATCTGCCCTACAGAAGGATTGGAACTTGCAGGCTCCAACTTTCTGACTTGGTGCCTTTAAGTCCTAAACCAAACTGGCTCCCACAATGACACTGATAATGATGTTGGCACTAGCCATGCACAGTGCACATGGAAGGCATAAGGTATAAGGTTGGAGTTCCTAACTGTAGTTTCAGGAAAAGATGTTCCACCTTATTGTCTTGTGATTGGTAGGTTGAAAGAGAGAAATGGTCAATTAACATGTAAATAGAAGTGATGGAAGGGAACATTCAAATAGTTTTGGTGGTCATTATGCTTAGATTTCTGAACATCTTATTTTAATTAATTAATTATTTTTTTATGGGGGAATCATAGAATAATAATATTATTGATTTCATAAAAATTTTAGGGTGCAAGTAATTACAACTTGTACTATTACTGAGACATTTGAAATAGAATGGTGTTTGGTGTTTGCTAAGGTCTATACTGCAGGCATGATCTAGAAACCAAGAACAACAAACAAGAAACTTTAATTCAAGAATGAGTATAGAGTATAGAACCTTGAAATTGTGATCAGAATCTCCAGTATTCCTTTATTAAGGAATTATTAGGACAGCATTTCTAATAATTTTGAATCTCTTTTTGCTGGATTTTTACAGCCTAAACTGAGCTGCATTTGTGATGTAAGATATTAATTCTTTCTTATCTATTGGTTCTTTATGTCTTAATTTGTCTCCTATTACTATTCCAGCCTCCTCACAGTCTTTCCAAGCATGAACTTTCAGTATTAGGATATTGTATTTTACTAGCCCACAAAATGATGTTAAAATGAATGTGTAAATTCAAGACATTGCCAAAAGATAAATTTTCCATTATTTTAGAAATGGGGAAGAGGGGGATCAAATATTAAACTCGAAGAACTAGAACATATGTGTCTATAGCAAAAATGAGATTGATTTGCAATTTCATGTGAACTTGGATAAATACAACAATATAGATCAAGGGGGGAAAAGCTCATTTGAAAATATGGAGATAAAAACAGAGAGGAAATGAATGCTGCTCCTACAAAAGAAGATAGTTTTTCAATTTACACCCCAAGATTTAAAATAGCTTCAAGTAAAAGAACTGCATTAGTTCTTCTTGAAAAAAGATATTCTCTGATTCTGAAATATCTGGGTGGGGAGGAGTGCTTCACTCAATTCTGAATGAAACTACTGTAAGAATATTTGAAACAAACCACCAAATATATTTTAGAAGTGGTAAAGATTGAAGCATTCTGAACATAGCTGAACTCTTTCCAATAATTATTCAGTATTTCCAATGGGAAATAATGACTTAAAGTCAACTATCATTAAAGTTTATAATTTGCCTGATGATACTTTCAATAGAATTAATCAGTGTATAAAAGCTCCTGATTAGAAAGATTTGATTAAGTATATTGTGTCTATAGCTAATAAATACAAAACAGTATTTCAAAGACACTGGTTTGATGATGAAAAGATGTGTTTGCACATTTAAAAGTTATTGCAGAAGATGATGTTGAATTAGCCTGTAGATATTTGGAGAAATTATCCCAATATTTGCAGAAATAAGAACTTTTTAAAAAAATTACCCGTACTTTCATATTTTTACTATCTAAGCTGAGGCCATGAAAAATTGAAAATTTGTTGATACTGAATAGAGGAAATTGCTTCCTCACAGCAAGATACCATGGCTGTCATTATCTCTAAGACTGACTTGGGTATTTTTGACATTGAAGCTGTTCTTATTTTCACTAAGCAAACTACTCACTGTTATAAAAACATTTTTGAATGTGAGTTCAATTGTATTTACCTATGACAGATGCATTTATTCATGAGCGTATTTAATTACATATTCCAAAAACTGAAAGTGAAAAGCATTCTGTCATGGAAATGCACAAACACTTTCTTCTTGGATGTAATATCCAGAACTTTATTTCCTTAAAAATAGAGGAACTCCGAGCATTAAAATGCAAAGAGTAACTTGATGAAGAAAATGGGACAAATTACTGAAGTCAATTGTTTTGGGTTCAGACGTTTCTACAAGCTTAAAATCCTGGGAGACAGCCAGAAATGAGACCCCTTGATAATCTCTCTTCTTCTTTTTCAATTCACTGATGTGCCACATTCAATGTTGTGAAATCTCATGTTAAATACTCAATAGATGCCTGTTTTTCAATCAAATTCTGGTAGATTTTGATCAGCAGTTGATGATACATGTTTTGCTCAACATAGCTATCTGACAATATCATGAAAGTTTTAAAAAATCATTAAATGGGCAATAATTTACCACACCAGATATGTGGGCTGGATAATTGACAATTCCAAAAATAGTTCTTACGTACTATATTTTCTTTAAGTCTAAGACAAAGAGAGAGGGAAAGTTTAATTTTTGAAATACTCTTTTAAGCCCATTTAGCTCTGGTTTGGTTTTGGAATGTACAGAATATAGTAAGAGATATTATTGGTTATTGGAATGCCCCTTTGTTTGGCTTTAGAGGAAAAGTAATTCCACTGCATAGGTCTTGGGACACAAAATATGCACTTATTGCTGATGCATTATTGCAATTATAGTGTAAAAGCAAACATCATATTTTCTTTCTTCTTTCTTCTTCTCATTGAAGCATTGCAGCATATATTATTTTTCTCCTTTTTACTTTTGATCCATTGAAATTAATGGACCATAATTGACAATATAGGAAGAAATCTGAAATAACTTTTGCTGTTGAATTTTGGCTGACTAGTTTTGTTGCCTTGAAATGAAAATATTGATCCATTTTTTTTCAAATTTGGAATTGGTACTTTACCCTCAAGAGGAATATATAATTCAAGGAAATGGGTAGTTAATAAATAGGAAACAAATAAATAAAAATATAACTGCACACCAACAAATAGGACAGTGGGATGGCTCCGTGATTAAGTTGCTATGGTTGTCAGCTGGAAAGCCAACAGACTGTGTTTAAAACCCGACTATTGTGTAATAGGGTAGGCAGTCATCTTCACCTAGCTCCTGCCCATCTAGCAGTAAATGTGAGTAGATATAAACAGGTACTACTTTGGTATGGAAGAAACAGGGTTCCATGACATCATGCTGGCCACATGAATGCAGAAATGTCTTTGGACAGCCTTGGTTCATGGCTTTGAAACAGAGAGGAGTGTTACCCCCTAGAGTTGGCAATAACTAGTGGAATAAAATCTGCAGGCAGTCCTATATCAGCAAATAGCCCAAATCTACAAGAATGAAGTTAGGAAAACTAAGTCTCAGAATAAACTAAGACTGGCAACAAATGTCAATAAGAAGAAATGTTTAAAAAGTTTCATTCAATGTGCAAATAAAAAGAAAGAAAATCAAGGAAATGTTTAGTCCATTAACAGAAAAAGATAATAAGTAGATGACAGGCAGCAGGAGAAAGTGTTGGTCAGTTTTCCAATTCATTTGATTTAGTTAAATTCTCTGGATTGCTACCGTCTAAACTCATCCAATCATTCAATGAGGAACCTGGATATTTCAAGGCTTTGTAATGGAACATGTATACTTTCAACAGAGAACTACAAGAATATAATTGTAGCAAAGATAGACATTACTGTATTTAAAAATGAATTTGTCATGATTCCAATAAATATGCTCAATTTATCAGAAAATGAAGATATCTGTCTTCAGCAGACATAGTTCCCAGTAAGCCCTGATTTGTTCTCAATATATATGAAGTACAAAGACAAACCATGAAAAATGTTCTGATTTATTTGGAGAAACTGGCATTCCAGCAAGGTCAACTGTATACTGTTTTAAGCCGAGAAAAAAGAAGTGAAAATATTATATAATTATTAAAGAATGGCAAATCAACCACAAATGTTGTCACCCAAAACATTGAAAAGCATCTATATTTATCTTTCTATATGTCTTTTTACTTAATAAAATGATAGTTTCTTCTTTAATTTTAAAAGCAAAACAACAACAATTTGCCCATGGTAATTCTGTTTTTCTGCTTAGGTGAAGAAATATCTGAAAAGGGTTATCTAGGTCTCTACAATTCTGATCAACTAAGGATACTAATACTGCAAAAGATACATAAGTTCAAAATTAAGGAAGGAAAGGAAGGAGCATAAAATAGTTAATGTGTACAAAGCAATCTAAGGTGGCAAAGTAAATATTTATTAAATATAGTTTATAAAGTTGAATGCCAAGTATCCAGTGACTTGTTTGAACACTTGCACAGAATCAGGCAATATTGTTTTTTGAAGCAGGGTCATTATCTAAAAACAACAGGGTGATGTAAAATTTTCCTATGTGCCCTGGATATTTACATAAAAACAATAAGTAATACATTATAAGAAATCTCAAGAGATTGTAAATTATTCTTAAAAAGCAAAATGAAAAGGGGTCAATTTATTTTGAATATCTTTCATTGACTTTCGATGCTGGCTTGTTGATGTTCTGAATTTTCAAACAATATAATCCATAAGAAAACATAAATCGGTATAGTCATGGAGTGGTAACATGCATTTTGATTTTATTTCCATTTATATTGCATATGTTATTCTATTTACTTTCTATTTTATGGTTTTCACTTTTTTTGAAACTCCGTTTAGTAACTTACTTAACCTTCACAAGAACACTGCATGGGGTAGCATTTTTTTTTCTATTTCCTTTTTTCTCCTAAATAATTTACTTAAAAGTGATGGTATGTCAAGGCTGTTGCCCCATCCCATTTTCAGAAACTGTTTATCCTAGTTAGCAACCACCATACCAACCATATAGCATTAGTATGCATCATTAAATAAATTGGTTCAGAAAATATATTTAGAAACATATATAGAAGATTTGTATACATAATACATAAATAAGAATTTGAAGTTATTAAAATGAATATTTTTTTGGAAGTTGCTTGCTACAGATATTTTTAATTCACAGAATTTCATTAGAAAAGAACTACAATAGTGATTAGGCATTATTGGTATTGCTTAGATCCAGTCATGCCAGTTTCTTCAAATAAAGTTTGTTCCAAAACCAAATTCTTACTAATGTAGTTGTCCACTACTGAATATTGCAAACGGGTTTATAGAGTGTTAAATAATATTGGATTTCTTTGGTGTAATCTTCAGCGAAGCAGATCAATTCTTCTCTGTCACAGTTTGGATTATTTTATTTTACTACAGAATTCACATGAAAAATACATATATTTTTCTTCTGGATATCTAAAAAGATGATGTTAAAAATATAATTTCAGATTGTTGATTTGGTTATCAACATAACAAAGGAAATGGATTATATTATAGACAGTAGAATTTGACTCCCATTCATTTATAAGCAGTCACAAAAGAGTTTTCAAATTGCTTCTAATTTGGAAAAAAAAAACTAGTACCAGTTTGCTAAAGGTAAGTATTTTGACTGCCACTGAGCATTTTGTTTCCAGGGAGAACAGCTAAGTTGTTTGTCTTCAGATAGTCCCGTGGTTCTTAACCTGGGTGATATTGCCCTGCAGGGGGCAATTTCATTTTTCAGGGGCACAATGGAACGAAAAGGGTGCAATATAGGGGCAATGGAGCGAGAAGTTTTGGGGACACTTTTGAGACTTTTTTGTACAGTGAATCACTATATATTTGTCATACAGAAAACATTAGATTGCTTGCTATTAGTGGATTGAATTGTGTTTTCAAATGTTCCTCCAGCTAGCTTTAGTACAGAATGTCGTACATATGAGAATATGCATCACTTATCTTCATGCACATTGCACAGCAGCCTCTACCCATACAGTGGCATGCCATTGGCCAGAATGGGCAGTGATGGATGGGGGAGCACTTCTTTCAAAACATCGCATTCTGAGTGGCTGTCCCTTGTGACATCAGCTGTAATGTCAATGTAACTGTTGAAACTAGGCTTATTGACATCCATGTGTGTTTTTCTAGTGTTCCAGTGCAGTAAAAATTTTAATTTGCAGTTAATGCCTTTCATTTCGAAGACCTCTCAACATGGCCAATAAGAGGAAGTGTCACCAATATTCAATGGAATACCTAAAACTGGGATTCATTCCATCTTCCAATGTACAGCTTCCGTTTTGTCTTCTTTGTGAGAAAACATTTTCAAATTAAGCAATGAAGCCTTCCCAACTGAAAGATCATTTGGTAAAAATTCATTTGGATAAAGCTGAAAACAGGCATGATTTTTCCAATCCCAAAGGCCAAGTTTGAGGGTCACAGCACTGTTGGAAAATCATCACTCAACGCCAACAAGGGGATCATTTGTTCCTATGAAGTATCTTTGTTGATAGCAAAATGTGGCAAACCTCACACAATCAGAGAAACACTGGTTTTACCAGCAGTGAAACAAATTGTTGCTACCATGTTGGGGCCCAGCACAAGCACTATCACAATCGATTCCTCTGAGCATTGACACTTTATCAAAAAGAATTGATGAAATGGCTGCTGATGTGAAAGAAAGGATTATTGACACCTTGAAAAATACAGAATTCGTGATGCAAAGTGATGAATCAACGATTCGTGAAAATGAAACCTTGTTATTAGTTTATGTCCTTTTCATCAATGGAAATGAAGAGATCGGGGAAGAACTGTTATTTGTTCGAAATTTAGCCACCAACACAAAAGGTTCTTTGATATTTAAAAAGGTTGAGTTTTTTAATAAGAAAAACATCCCTTTGACAAATGTCGTGGCATGTGCAACCGACAGAGCTGTATCCATGGTTGGAAGATATTGTGGATTTCAAGCTCATCTAAAATCACTTGTACCTGGAATTATGACTGTCCATTGCATCATTCATAGACAGCACGTCTCAAAAAATTTGAGTGCCTATTTGCACAAGTCTCTACATTACATCATTAATGCTGTGAATAAAATTAAGTCAAATGCCTTGAACAAACAACTTTTTCACAAGCTTTGTGAAAAAAATGACAAGGAGTTTGAATGTCTCCTTTTGCACACTGAAGTAAAGTGGCTTTCAAAAGGAAAGTGTTTGCGGCGATTCCAAGAACTTTGGACCAAAAAATTTGGACGTTTTTGCTGCCACTTGAAGCAACTAAAATAAGATATGGAAACCAGATTCTATGATATGATAAATCTGGAAATGCCTACTTGGCTGCTTAATCCTTTCACAGCAGACTTTGCACAACTTCATCTCAAACTGCAAGAGCCACTGCCACATCTGAAATACAACTGTGAAGCCCAATTACATTTTCAAAGTTACAGCTATGAAGCTTTTGGGGTGAAAATGAGGAACATTTACCCAGTATTGTGGGATGAAGTTAAGTTGCTTCTTTTAGCCTTTCCTTCCACTTACTTAGTGGAGAGGGTCCAACAGATCCTTTCTAAGTCAAGGAACATGTTTTTTCTGTACCATATAAGGTATGGAGCAGACACCAAGTCTGACGCGGTTAGTCAGAGAGCGGGAAAATCCTGCTCTCTGATTGGCTAGGCGCGCATTTGTAAATGGTATAAATAGCCGT
>JAEANM010023907.1:0-11267 GCA_017656035.1 Myanophis thanlyinensis
ACATACACACACCCGGAGTATTAATTTGAATATAGCCATAGAGTTAATATCTTGCTTGATGAGCTTCTCCCATTCTCCCACCTTTGCAAACTGAGAAGCTTCTACTGAGATCACTCCAAGAGGAAGCAGAATAACTCCTCTTTGATATTTCTAATCCACAAGCTAAACCCCAGTTTTAAGCATAGATCTATCTCCTAAAACAACATATATTTTACAGCATGCAATTCCAAAACATTCATGACTGCATGGATACCCATTCCCAGTTGTCATGAGCAGCCCATGAGTTCTGTTGACAGTTGCTATCAAACTGGCACATCCTTCTTTGCTATGACATTTGGCAACATCACCGCCAGGCACACTTGATAGTGTGCCAAGCTTAGCTACTACAATTTGGTGGCAAACTCTCGCTTTATTGGGAGGAATTGTCGTGCAATATCTATGCTTGCTTTTGTGGAAGGACAGTCTTGTAGCAATGAGCATGGACCAGAGGTGGGATTCAACCAGTTCGCAACTGTTCGCTAGAACCAGTTGTTGACTTTCTAAGCAGTTCGGAGAACTGCTAGTTCAGCTGGTCATTAGGGCAGAGAACCAGTTGTTAAAGTATTTGAATTCCACCACTGGCATGAACCCTTCCTTTTCTTTGTTGTTTCCCTACCTGTAGGACTTTAAGGCAACTTGAGGAGTGCTAGATCAATATGTGGTTCCAGTGACAAAAGGAAGATGCTGTTAACCCTTGAGTTTGGATATGGCTGTTGAGAGGAGATTCTGGTTATATGGGAGAGCAAGAGGGAAAGAAGTTCAGGCAAGTGGAGCAGTTTCCGGGAGAAAGTATAGCATACAGGGAGTGGTGGTAGAGGAGGAGAAGCATGGAATCTGGTAAGCCAACAGTAGAATTGTTGAAAGAAGAAGCAAAGCCCAATGACCACTCTACTCCACTGCATTGCACTCCAACAAAGATGTTCAGCCTACAGCCATCCAGCAAAGAGTGAAGCTCCATTTCCCCCCACTCCTTCAACATGAACTAAAGGACTGTGCAAAGCCAACACACCATTAGCAGTTCTCAACAGCAGTTGGTGGTGACTGAACTAATTTCCAAGATGGCTAAATAATTTTTTTGTCACTCAGGCAAGGAGTGATTTTCCATTTGTATGACAATGGAAAAGGTAGCTGTATATAGGCCTCTTTAAAATCTGGATATACAAATAAGAATAGACACATGCTTTAGACATGTATGTTGGAATGGGTTAGGATAAAATGTATGTTTAGTGATGAATGTTGAATTATGAACATTTGTTAAATTTTGTTGTATAATGTACACCTTGCTGGAAACATAGGGAATGTAGGGAAGACAATATTACTTTCCATCTCAGTGATTTCTATTATTTTCCTGAAGTCACCCTTCCTGTCATTTTGAGCTCAATTTGGTTTTTTTTTGAAATTGGTAGAGGATGGTAACTCACCATTCCAACGCTCTGAAGTCTCTCAGCTCACACTACCCAACCAGAAAAGCCCAATCGGAAGAATTCCTCATTATATTTTTTTATGGGAAAACCAAGAAAACTGCAATCTTCTGAATCTCCTTCCAACAGTCATGCCTGGACTAGATGCTAACTGCATCTTCCTTCTGTCAATACGGAATTAAAGGCAAAATTTTCATACAAACTCCTTTGCCACCCAGGAACTCACTAAGGACAAAAACAGCACAATAAAGCCATGAATCTCATCTTTTTGAAGACAGCTGGCAGGTTGTTGATTGTTTTATATGGATTTATCCTTGATAACCATTATAGATTTCAAGCCTTTATGAACATTATTTTAATGTGTTGTTAACCACCTAGAATTGCATCCAGGAGATGGGGGAACCATATAAATCAAATAAAGAAATACACATAGAGATAATTATCAAATCAAATAAATAAGGATGAGAAGAAAAACACAGGACACTTTTCTGCACAACATTTAGATTTAGAGCTTTTAGAAAGCATTAGGTTTAATTGTGATGAGTAAAGTAAAAAGTAAAGGGGAAGGGGAAGAGGAAAGGAAACGAAAGGAACCTGGCAACTAACCATGTTAGAGGAATAAACACACATATAAACACTTCACCCCTTCTGAGTCCATTGCATAAGAAAAAATCTAGGATGGGGGATAGGGAAGAATTGTGCCAATTATTTTTCAATCAAGTTTAGGAATTGTAAATCTCTTTCCTATGCCCCCTCATCACATTGGTTATCGATGGTTTACCAGCATAGATGGTATCCCCCAAAGTAATAATGTAAGAAAACAGGAATCACTTCTTATGTTTTAGATTCTTAACTTTTATGCAAAATCCTGCTTGCATTTGAAACTTTCATTATGCGATAATATGTCCCAGGTTGCTACTATAAAATCATGTAATTGCTAATAAGATCAACTATTTTAAGCTTTTAGAGCTCTGTATGTTGTAATGACAAAACTGTCCTTCATTCTTTTTCCATTTACCTCACTCCCATTTTTCCTCTCAGAAATTGCTCTTTTTAATATGTCAGAGTTTTCTTTATTTCTCGATATACATACACACAGTTTTGGCTCAAAATCCTCTTCCATTAGTGTTGTATCTCAATTCCAATTCATTTGTATCAATACATTTCTGACAAGGTTTAAGAGTTCTCCAGCAATGTCTGACAAAGGCAACACACAGGTTGGAAAGTTAATGGTGCTTGCCAAGGCAGGAGGCAAATGAGCAGTAACAAATTCATTTACAGGTCATTAAATAGGAAATAAGCAGGCAGAAGGTTTTCCATGTCTATGCAAGGAAGATGGAATGCTTTTTAAAAGTTTATTAGCAATGCCAAGCCAGTTTGTTCCATCCACTAACCAACTTTCAGAGGACAAACCTGTTAATACGATAGCACTCCAGATATTTTTCATCTTAAATGAAGTATAATAAGAAACAATATTGTGTTGGTTGATGTTGACCTTGTGCAATGCTAACTATTTTGCCCAGAGGACTTTAAAAAAGCATTCATGCTCTTTGATCTCCAAAGCAGTGAAGCAATGAAATGGCAATTTTTTGTAGCCTTGGATATTGTTACCTTATACTGAACTTTTGGCAGAGATTGAAATTGATATTAAATAAAAACTAGGTGTCATCTTATTTCCTGTGTTTTAGTTTTGCACTTCCAATTAGTTTTGGCCAATATCAAAATGAAGGAAAATGTATTTTCATATAAAGATTTTATTTTCATTTTGTGAAAAATGAAAAATGTCATTTTCCAAAACTGTAAATGAATGTTTTCACTTTTCCTTACAGTTCTCTCAAGTCTAATCAACGGCCACCAGTCCATCCATTGTCAACAGATCCAAGGAAATCATGGGAAAACATTTGAGCACAAGGAGTTTGAACCTCAGCATCAAAAAAAAAAAGTTTTTGCAATAGGCAAGTACTTAAACAATCCATTCTTTTTCCCTAATTGCTCTTGAAGAATTTTCAAATTAGAACCTGAAAATAATTTTAATATCATTCCCACAACCCAAATTTCTACCAATTGTCATAGGTGATAAGATGGCTATAAAAATGTAGATACACATAGGTTGGCTATAAGCTAAGGCTAAATACACAACAACCACCCTAGGAATACCAAATCCTAGAGGGTGCCAAAATTGAAAAGAATTCTCAGCTGGGGTGGAGGGGGACACAGTATAAAACTGAAAAACAGTAATAACATTGTGAGTCAGTGTTTTCAGCAAAGGGTTAAATATAATTTTGCAGAATTGTTGCCATATGACAATAATGGTTCTGATACCATTGAAATTAATTATTGTGTAAATAGGGTGAAAATATCCAAGAAAAGAAAAATCATAAGTGTTAAGTTCAAAAACTTGAATTAAAAAAGAAACAAAAGGTGTCCTTTTGAAATTCTTAACAAAATCAAAAGGTGAGCCAAAAGATAAGGAGCAGCAGAATATGACTTTGCCTAGGGTGCCAAACTGAGTAGACCCAGCACTGAAGTCATACATAAGCATCTTGAGAAGGTATAGGGGCTCTTAAAAGAACTGAATGTGCTGCATGAATGGGGCAACCATTATTCAAATGACTCCTTTCCTAGTTCATTTTAATAAACTGAAGTAATCCACCTGCAAAAATAATTCACTGAGACTAGAAGAATATTTCCATCAGACTATAATACTTACCTTACTTAGAAGTATCCATAATTTTAAAAAATGACATTATTTCAGATAATGGTAATAGTATCCAGTCAATTTCCCTCTTACTTGTTTACTTGGATCAATATTTGTAGACTAGACCAAGAAATCAACTTCATAGGAAAGCTAAAATTTCTTTTCTTGGGATCGTTTTGCAAGATTATGCTGTACTTCCTCCTGTTTCATATACTTCTATAAATTTAGGAGGTTGTCTAATTCTGAGCCTCTTCTAAATTTTATCAGTCTATTGTGGATTTGAAATATGTTTAAACCCTCCCTTTCCCATCACCTTGGCATATCTCCATCGAGATTGTCTTCCTTACTCCTTCTATTTTTCAACAATAGAGACCTGTAGTCAGAAGAGAGAGAGAGAAATTCTTATGGGTCACATTTTACATAATGTTGTACTGAATCAAGATGTGAATTGAAATGCTTTATTGTTTTATTTATTACAAGTTTTTTATTTTCTTTCTATATGTTCCAATACATCATTTTCTGAACAGTGTAGTACCTGGGTATCAACCCTCATAATACAAGTTTTAACAATAATCATACATTTTACAGTTCATGTTCTTATACATCCCCATAATAAAATTCTTATTTATTAAATATATTCTTAAAATGCTTTATTGTTTTAACATATGTAGGCATGCATATATACATATATTGTATATTTGTATCCTTACCTTTCCTCCAGGAATTTAAAGATGCTTTTTCACTTCCTACTTTGACTTCTTAATGGTCTAAAATCTTGGAATTTCCTAGTGGTTGCCCATCTAAACACTAATCATACTTGACTGCTTAGCTTTTAGAGAGTTCAGCCAAGGTTAGCAGGATCTTGCCACCTGCTGTAACAATACTGGACTGAAACAGTACATGTTTCAGCCAGTTAAAGACTTTTGAAACTTTTCTATTTTTTATTCTTGATTGAGACCTTGTCTGTTAATGTGTGGTGAAACTTCATATAGTTTGATTCATGGTTTATTATATTGTTTAATTTAATAAGCTTGTTAAATTAATAAATTGGTTAAGCTGGAAATATGAAAACCATCATCACTATACCTTTCTATATGTGCATAAATGTCAGCATAGATTTACACATGTGCAACAATAATATTGTGACAGTAAAACTTTACCTCCAGCAATACTAACAAGTATTAAAGTAGGAATCAAACATAAGCTACTGCTAGAGGATTATGAATCTTCAAGGCCTATATCTTAGACTGGAAACATTCACAATCCTGAGAAGAACCCCTTGACTCCTTTGTCTGTTCCTTGAGGAAAAGGTTGTCTGTTAATTGGCCAATTTCCTAAATGTAAGTGGAGTTACCACTATCCTTGGTATTTCTCTCTGTGTACAGTGATGTTGGTTGGGCCCAGAGGGATTAGGCAAGCAAACATTTATAAAAAGAGGAATGAAGTCCTGTGAACATCTTTTCTGAGGTTCACAAAAGCCAGAAGGCAGTACTGCTTCACATTTTTTTTACATCTGGCAAGCTTAAACCTTCCAGCATTTAAATTCATTCTTATTGGAATAAACTCTTCAATTCTCTGCAAAAGGGGAGTGCCTCTTTGTCACAAATAATTAATCATAAATGGCTTAGTGTTCAACTTATTAGCTAGAGAATTAGTATTCCAGCTTTTTATCTAGAAATTTTGTCAAGAACTGAATATATTATAGTATATGTCCAGATGTCAGTTTCTGTTAATATGACTTTCTATAGGATGTATACATTTTTCTTTAAGCAGAATATTCTTTGTGTGTGTGTGTGTGTGTGTGTTTATGTCACTTGTGTTCAACATGACTTCTGAGTAGTTATATGTTTCTAAAGTTAGCTGAATTAAATTTCTTCAAATACAAATTGCCAACAATTTGCATGCATATTGCTGACATTCAAACAAGCTTTCATTCATCAGAGAATATAAAAAGAGCTGAAGTTTATTTAAGGAACAACACCTCCCCTTTAAACCTAAGCTTCTTACTACACATTGAATAGTTTAGCATTTTAAAAATGAGACTACTATAAAATCAAATGGACACTGAATTGTTTACTTTTCCAGTAGTGGCATTTCCTGGAATACATTTGATGCATGGTGTCAGGAAAGCTTTTCTGAAGTCAACTTCGTGAGCTATCAATGAAATAATTTAGATTATCCATTTTCATAAAATCAAATTTCTCACCCATATCTAAAAGTTAGTTAGGAGGTGCTGCTAACTATCTAAACCACCATTTCCTCCAAGGCTTCGTGCTCAACCTTGTGTTTCACATTCCATTAGTCATTCTTCTTTTTTTTCCTCCCTATGCTGGTTCTCTTATAAAGAACAATTATTACATAGAGGAAGCATGATGGAACATCTGCATTTTCTAACTGGGCAATAGAATGATGGATAAGGTTTTAAAAATGTATCCTGTAAGGTCAAATTGCAGTAAGTGTATTAAGTCACAGCAAGGGACAAGATAGGAGACCTTCAGGACCTTGGACAGAGCATGAGACATTCTTAGCTCTCTTGTTCAGCAGAATGCAAATGCTTTCACAAGACTGCCCAGAATAGCACTGTTGCTGACCCACCTCCCATGGAAAAGCTGCCTATGCCAAATATTTGGAAAAAGAAAATTAAGGCACTCCAGAAGGCACTTTGATCCTTTCTATGTCCTTCTCTGAGATTGAGTTAGCTCCCAAGCTGTTTTTCTGCCCTGATCCCTAGTACTATCTATTCTGCCCATATTTTCTACCTGGAATAATTAAATAATTAGTACATATTAATTATTAATAAATAATAATTAAAATGTCCATGATTATACTGATACGTTAAATTTATCTGAATAATATTTTATCAAAAGCAGTAAAGTTATTGTCTTTTGCTACTTCAGTTGGGACTGGATAATGTACTGATCAACACATATTAGAAAATGACAATTTTATTGCCTTTGTTTAATGATAGTAGAAAACAGAATAGTAATCTGATTGAGAGGGATAACTAAAATTCTCCACTTCGAAGTGATACACTATGTTTTGGCATCAGCTGATCATGTCCCTTGAATTGATATCATACTATCCTTCTAGTCTATTAGCCATTTACCTAATTTCAATTATTTCCTAATATCACATACACATATGCAACTATCTTTTTCTCTGCTGGTATAGTATTTGTCAAATAGTTAATGTAACAATGATAACTCTTTGCATACAAATCTTATAGCAACTTCTTGCAGAGATTTTTCTTCTCACAGCAACTTGTTCCAACTTTGATAACTAATATTAAGATAGCTGAGTCTGCTGAAAATAAATTTCACATCCTTGGTAGTCTGCCATTGTCTGAAAATTTTAAAATACATGAACTGGGAGAGGGATGATCTACAATGTCAAAATTACATAATTACAGTAGAATTGTGGGGTTAAAATATTGAATATCCAATATATTTGGAGTCTTTGGAGTCATGTGGCCTTTATGACTTTATATAGACACCTGTAACTTTCCCTTCAACCTTCCCCTTTAACATAGAGAGATACATATCTTTTCTACCAATCCTAAGACTTCCTGTTTGGCTTCTTCGCAGACAGGTCAGAATCCATGATTGTGCGTGGTTTCGATCTGTGCTCACTGCCAGAGCGCCTTGAGCCATTTGGCTTTGGGGCTATAGCCATCCCACAGAGGTGGTGAAGAGGGGGGATCTGCCAGTGGGGTCAAGGAGAGGTCGCAAATCTCCCCCTCGGCTGGCTTTCCCTTTTCTGAAGGTGGCTGTAGTGGTGGTCAGAAATGGTGGTCAAAGAAGAACCCGACAGGACAAGATTGTGCAGGAGGCTGTTGGTAAGGAGAAAAGCTTGATTACTGGATTTATGGAGAAAACATCTATGCAAAATACCCTGGAATCTGGACTTTAAAGATTAATGCTATCATCATTTTTCACACTTAAGACCATTGCAGCATCCCCATGGTCATGTGATTTACATCCAAATGCTTGAAAACTGGTTCATATTTATAATGGTTGCAGTGTCCCAGGTTCATATGATCTCCTTTTGTGACCTTTTGGTGAGCAAAGTCAATGGGAAAGACAGATTCACTTAACAAGTTGACAAACATGGCAAGAAAAGTCATAAAATTGGGCAAAACTCACTTAGCAAATTTTTCATTTAGCAACAAAAATTTGGGGCTCAGTTGCAGTCATAAGTATTTGTGCTACTTGTAGAAATGGGCAAAGGGCACATAGCTTTGATAAAGTACAACAGAGAGAAAATCAAAGGTTTTCCCTTGGCATACTACTGTTTGAATCAGAGATCACAGTGGTAATAGTCATCATGAGCTGTCTTCCAAAAGGCCATCATCTCCTAGAATTGATTAGCTTTTTAAAATTATTTTAAAATATTTGAACTCCCTTCTCCTTGGGCTCATTTATCATTTGTATACTTGCACACTTAAATCCCAAAGAGCAGTCCATTGTGAGCAAGACAGCACTAGGGGAAAATGTTCACATAAAAACCATAGTCCAAATTTCATGAAATGACACTGATGGATTTCCCTACACAGGCAATAATTAAACTGCAATGCATGAATCATTTCCTCTTCTAGATCATGAATCCTGTAAAAGAAGAGCATTGACATTAGTTCTGAAATACACAAGCAAACCATCCTGTAAGCAGTACCTGAATTAGCCACATACAACAAAGGTGCTGAACAATTTCTATAACAGCAGCACAGATTCCACAATTTTAATACTGATAGCCAAAAGAAAGTAGCTTTAGCCTTCCCAATATTGGTCTAAATTTGCAATTGATTTTTCAAATAAGTGTCTTTTGATTGACCTGTTTGTTATTTAAAATGACAATTGAAAAAACACTGACAGGTTATATATATCCTCAGAGTTCTATTCTACAAGGTTGGAGCATGGCGAAGAAAGAGATACACAAAGATATATTTATTTTGGCTGCACTGTGGTGAAAAGTACAGGGTGGCTTTCATCAAAGCAGTGCAAGGCAAAATAAAATGAACAAGCTGTCTGACATGACAAAACCAGGCTTGAACACCACAGTTTCAGAACCAGAGAACTGGCAAAGCTAATAACAGCATTGTTCTCTATTTGCTAAGTTGGCTGCAGTTCAAGGGCTTATTTAAAAGGCTGAGGGCAGCTCTAAGTTACAGTCATAGCAGAGATGGCAATCTCCGATGGAAAGATGATGTCTTTGGTTTGCCCTCTGCTCATAGCAAAGGACTAACTATGACAGCTTATAAATCACTCACGACAACTCAAATCTGAAACATGCCACAATGACAGGCTCCAGCGTCCCCAATTTGTGAAAAGTATCATCTTCAAATACTTTGAACTTATTTTCTAAATAGGGTGCTGATAATTATCCAACTAAAAATAAGTGGAAACCAAACTAATCTCTACATGATTGTTTTATTCTGGGTGGTGAGGGGGGGTGTTAAAGGGAGACAGTTGAGCTGAAAACTGCATGAAAATGCTTAAGAATACACCTACTGTAAGTTTCAACCCACTCATTAGCTAATAATGCAGATCAGTGCATTTTATATTGAAATTTGCTACAATTTAATTTTGAAGTCCTTGGTGCTTTGTGAAATTGGTTATTTGCTTGCAGACATTTCATTACCCAACATTTCATTTTATACCATCAGTTGACTGTGTGAGATTTGCTCCCTGTTTATACATGGTAGCTTTCCCTGCCAATTTTGGTGGGGATGTGATTTTCTCCTCGGTAGTTTTTTAATTACATTTTTTACTTGATCGTTTGTCTAGTGCTAAACCTTGCTTATTTTAGTATTGGCTGCTGGAGAGGATGTGTTCTTCCTTTTTCATTTTATTTTTTCCCTCTCCCTCTTTTGAAAGGCATGTAAATGTGTTTTATTTCTATATGTCTATCAGAATCTGTTTGGGCCCTGAGAATGAGTTGGGATTTTTGTATGGCATTCACTGCACAACCAGGATCAGGATGGAGAGGTATCTATAATCATTATGTATCTATAATCAATCTTATTAGCTTTCCAGAATGCTGCTCCACAAACTGTTACAGTAGTTAAGAGAGTCTGTTGTTATTGAAGTTGGACTGACAGATCAAAAGGGACTTGCTTATATAACAACCTCCCTATGGAGAAGTTCCAGTCCATGGCTGGGTTGATGGTAGTGTTTTCCAAGGTTACTGTCTTAGGGACCTTCAAGCTGCCGTACAGATTCAGAGGTAGCTCAGGAGCTTGTGGCTACCAATTAAGAAGAGAAGGACAATGAGATTGCTTTAACAGTAAAAAAAAAAAAAAACCTGGCCTTTTTCCAGACTCTCATTCTGAAATCTCAAGCTCTTCACAGTAAATCCAAACAGTACAATATTACACAACGTTCATTTCGCTTGTCATTAGACTGACAGTGTGAGGATGAATTTATTCTTGTTCTGCAAAGAAGTTGTCAAAATCTCTTCTGAAATGGTATTTCAGTCTAGTACACATGACCCTTTTATCAGATATAGATCACTGAATAAGGACATATCGAATAAGGACATAAAGTATTTGAAGGAAGACAGTATTGGGTTTTTGTTTTATTTAACATGGCAACTTACATGCCAACTAATTAGTACTAGGCTCAGAAACTAAGCAGGATGAGACCTAATTATTACTTGGATGGGAACTCACCAATCAGCAGTCCCAAGGCCACAGAGCTGATGGGAAGAAAACTGCATGATTGTTTCCATGCAGTCATGGAAAAACAATCATATGCTTCATGTACCTAACTACTGTGATCGACCCATTAGTCAGTTGCTCTGTTTTGTGGGTATAGCATAGTACTGCAGTCTAAAGAAAAGTTATCTATTTTATTCTTATTTATTGGATTGTTTAAGGTTGTTCCACTCCAAAAATGCTCTGGGTAGCTTATAATATGTCCAGTGCATATATCAGAAACAAAGCAAAATTGCCCAGACTGAAGCAACATTCCCAAACATGTAATAAAAGTTTTGACTGGGCTCCATAAACACCCTGATTCCAGGCCTGGGAACAGAATCAGCTTTTAAGAGACATCTGAAACTGTAGGAGGTGGGAGCCATAGGTGGGTAGGTGGGTAGGTAGGTAGGTAGGTAGG